>JABUQX010137031.1:0-16424 GCA_015478945.1 Trachelipus rathkii | reverse complement strand
AGTTAAATCGTACTTTGTGTTGGCACTTGAAAAACTTCAATCCGAATAGTCTAATAATTCGCCACCATTAAAGGAAAAAACCGAAATCTACAGAATCAACATCTTTTACAAGTAATCAATACAGATTCGGTGCAAGTGGGTACAGCGCATCTAGTAGTGGATGAGGACAAGTTGAGAAGTTACGAGAGTGTAGCCACAATGATTGAAAACTGTCACCGAATTAAAACGACTAGATACAAATGATGATCCTATCAGTGTGGAAAGTCTAAGCAATGTGTACCCAGCTTGAGCTAAACTTACAAGGACATACTTGGCTATGCTCTAACTAGTGTTCAAGTGAGAAAAGCAGAATAGTGATGTTCTCAAGCACAACCTCTCTATATTTGAATTTCAATCATTAAATTATATAAATCCATGTAAAAGTCTCTTTCATCTGTGTTTGCTGCCGAATTTATTGGTAGAGGGGCATTTGAGAGGGTACCCATCCCGCACCCTGGTAACACATAATATATTAATAGATTGTGCTAAAGCTCGATATTCAAGCATTATATATATTTATATATATATATATATATATATATTATTTTATCATATATGAGTATATATATATATATATATATAAATAAATATATAAATTATTTTAATATATATAGATTAAATATATTATATTATATATATATATATATATATATATATATATATATATATATATTATTAATTATATATTATATAATTATATATATAATATTAATATATTATATATATATTATTATATATATCCAAACATCCGATCCGCATCCGCGGTGGAATGCGAAAACAAATGGCATTGCTACAGTCACTAGTGTTATATTTATCTAATTATATAATATATATATATATATATATTATATATATTTATTATATATATTTATTAATATATATTATATATATATAAATGATATATTTATATATTATATATATTTTGAAGACATAATTTTAAACTTTAAAATACTAAATACTTTTAAATTATATAGTATATATCATATATTATATGTATATATAATATATATACTTAATATATTTCTATATATAATTAAGATTATATATTAGGATATAATATTTATATATAATTATATATAAGTTTAATATATATTATGATAGTATTATATATTAATATATATTATATACTATCTTATATAATATATATTTTTATATACTGATATATTATATATATAGTGGCAAGAGTGTTGGGAGATTTCTTCTTATTCCCCCACTACACGGGTTTCAGTTAAGGTTCTCTTAAAATCTCACGTAATGACTTCCATTTTTCGCTGTGAGACCTAAATAGACAGCACCTACTATGTTACCTTGCTGTTGGAACTCGCCTCTTCACCACCATGGAGCTGTATGTTCGCTTTGGTACGTCGAGACTAGGTGAACCAGCAACTCTAGTTGTTATAATCCTTTTAATAGTTATCTCTTTATAGTAAGATGTTAAAAACAGCTATTGGTTTTTGGTTATTTATTAGGATTTACATTCGGATTATATTTAACATCCTTGATGCAATGCTTACGTTTTTAATGATAAAAATTTTTTTTTAAATGTATTATACAAAAATCTCGTTGAATTGGGCGCATGTTTTCTGCAAATGAAAACAAATTTTGGCGACAAAAATGAAAAGAAAAACGCGGGAACTCATTTTGCATAACAAAAATGAACAAAAATGATCAATTATAATATACCAAACAGCATAAAAATTATTATATTCTAGTAAACAAACATTATGTTAACATATATGACAAAATGTTGCATCTACTGCAAATCACAGATTTAAGTTACAATCTAAGCATGGAAAAAGTATTATTCGATAAAATAGGTTTACATTTCATTTGATTTTCTTTAAGATATAAAGAACTTTTTATTGACACTTTTATGGTTAACTTAAATATATAATAGGGACACTATATAACACATTGCGCTCTAAAAGCGGAGCGCATTAATCATCAATTTAAATTTTAAGCACTAAATTTACCTAATTAAAAACTGAAAACATACCCTACTCACTGGGTTACGTTTAGATACTAAAGCTTGTTCCTGCTGTTTAGTAGATAAAGTAGATAGATGGCGAATCATCATCCGATTGAGGAACCCATCTGGGAAGGCGAATCATCATCCGATTGGGGAACCATCTGCGAAGTCAAAGGGAGTATTGTAGGCTTCAAAAGATCTATTAAAACGACATCCGTCCGTCCACCATGAAGTTGTATCTTGTAGCGTCAATCCATTCTTTGAAGAACCGTGTTAAGGGCAGAATAAGACTCTTCCGAATGAGACCGACTCGAAAAAAGACATGTGAACAGGTTCGAAGTTTGACAGGAAAGTATGAAAGTTTAGTATGTCGTTGGATTTTTGATAGTTGGCACAGTTCAAGCAGCGAACCAAAATTCTAATTTCACGATCCATATCCAGCCAGAAATGCCTAATCTTGATAACTCCAGGATGAGACATCTGATGAAAATTGTTGACGATCTGTTCATGACAAGGTTTTGGTAAAAATAATCGCGGAAAAGCTGAGGAGGTATCACACCATATTTAAAGATTATCTTGTAGAACGTAAAAATGAAGACTAGGCTGAAAAGTGCAATTTCTTCTTCTGTTGATTGTTAAAGGCGAGTATTAACAGGTAAATCAAACATCTACCGTTGCTGAGAATATACAAGAAAAAGCATCAGCTACGATGTTATCTGCACCTCTAAGGTAGGTCATTGAAGAGACACATTTTGCTAAAACAGAAAGATGACTTTGTTACCGATCACTTTTTGCTTGATTCCTACTGTAGAAAGCTGAAACGAGAGGTTTCTGATCAATGCAAAAGATGACATTCCTTCCTTCCAACAGATGCTTGAAATGAAGAACAGAATAGTAAGCTGCTAGAAGTTAATGATCGAAAGCTGATTATTTGTCCTGATATTCTGGTAGTTTTTTGTTGTGGAAATCTATAGCTACTGGCTGTTCGTCAACCATATGATGAAATCTACAGAAATCTGGTTACTATCCGTTAAAAGTTGAAGATGGGTAATATTCAGCAAAGAAGACGGAAGAGTGTTGGCGTTTTGGAGTTGATTCTTGATTTTAATAAAAGATTCTTCTTATTCTGCAGTCAACGTAAGTGACTTTTCTTTTGGATTGTGTTTTGCCTTTCCTGATAAAAGAAAGACGAGTTTTTCAAAATAATTGATGAAACTGCGGTAATATCCAATCATTCCCAAGAATCTTCGAAGAGCTGGTGAATCACGAAGAAGAGGGTACTTGCAAATTTCGGATGTCTTTTCTGAAGGAGGAGAAATTCCATCTGATAAATTTATATTCAATCAAAAATATTTTATCCTGTCAACAACATTACATATTGCATATTTGGATGCATGTATGTATATTTGAAGGTATACACGCATTATTAATATGTTTAAGATGTTTTAAACTTAGATGACGTGTGGAAATGCTAAAAAAAATCATTAAAGCAATTTACTTTCATTTCCTTCATTTTTATTTCTGTTCTTGCATCTCAAGTTGATGCATACCAGGTCTTATTAAGGATTGACACCAAGTTTTTATTTAAAAATAGTTTCTACCAGGTCTTCATAAGGATTCATACCAGTTTTTCAGAAAAATTTGCTTCAGTTATTCATAAGGCAATTTTCTAAAAATTTTCCTAAATTATATTCTTACTTGTTACGTAGAAATTGCTAAAGTGGTCTCAAAGAACCTGAGGATTCTATGGGATAATTTTTTCCTGTTCAATTACTCCAGTTATATAAGAGCCTTATCCAGTATCCACCCTTGTGTGCAGTCTTGTTTTCACATTTTTGGTGGCTCCTATTCCACCCTTCTTTGTTATAGCGGTTGAATATAAAGCTGAGATTTTGATAAACTATCCCCATACTTTCTAACTCCCTTGACCCTCTTTTCAATGCGACTGTTAGGTATTTTTTTTTATATTATAGGTACATACACGGCAGGTGCTGGTGGGGGAGTTGACGATCTCCGCATTCCTCTCATTTGCATCGCCGTCATTTGTGTGAAAAGTTGGTAACTCAAAGGTGTGCTCGTTTGTGGGTTGTTCCTTTGCGCCAATATGTACTGTGAAACTCTTAAGTATCATCTGGTTTTTCCGGTACATTTAATTTTCCTCTCATTATAAAAAAAGATATTAAAAAACTTGCTTTAGCTTAGTGGGCAAGCAACAAAAAACAGCAGAAACACAAGGACTTTACTGAGAATCTTAAATCCATCTTAATCCTACAAAACATCATAATTAAAATTTAGTAATTTAGAATTATATAATAATAGATAATAAAATGATAATAAAATGAAAATTAAAATGGAAGTATTAACTTTGTAAAAATGAAATTTGGGGCATAGAATAAGGTCCCATAAAAAATTGACACTTTTAGATACCATACATTATAATTAAATAATTTAATACAATAATATCCTATACAACGAAAAATGATTTACCACTTAAAATTCTCCAGAAAACAATGTAAAAGTAGATATATATAGTATATATATAATTATATATATATACTATAAATATATATATATATATATATATAATTATATATATATACAATATATAGTTATATGATATATTATATTATTAATATATATATATAATAAATATATTATATATATATATTATATAATATATATTAATATTATAAATATATATATTTATAATATATAATATCTAATATATATATATATATATAAATTATATATATTATTATATATATATATATAATATATTATATATATGATTATTAATATATATTACTAATATATATATGATATATATAATAATATATAATATTCTATATATATATATTTGATAATATATATATTATATATTAATATATAGTGATATTTTATAGATAACTATATAATATACTATATTATATATTATATATATATATATAGATATATAATAAAATATATTATATGTGTATAATATATTATATATTATATATAATATTATTAGTATATAATAATTATATATATATTAATATATATATATATATATTATATAGGCCATTGCAATCTTAAATATTTTTATAGATAATATATAATATAATATATATATAATATTATTTATTATATATTATATATATATATTTATAATATTATTATAATATATAATAAATATATATTATATATATATAATATATTAATAATAATTATATATATTATATTATTATATTTATTATATTGTATTATATTATTTTTTGAAATATATTATATAACGATAATAATTATATATTTTCCATTTTTTAACTATTGTTAAAAATATATATTATATATATAGAATAAATATATATATATATATATATATATATATTTAATATATATATGATATTATTATATATAATATCATATATTATATATATATAAAATATTTATTATATATATATATATATATATTATCATATATATATATATATATAAGATATTTATATATATATATTATATATATTATATTATAATAGAGAAAAAGGTAATTTATTTTATATATTACCTATATATTTCTTTGATATATTGAAATATATTATATTATTATATGGTTAATATCCATGTGATAAAATTTAAGGTGAGTCAAATGCATTTTTCGTGATATTAGTTGAATTATTTGTGATAGTATTTATCTATAAACTGGACCTTAGAGTTCAATTTTTGAACATTTGGTGAATGCTTTTTGGTTCATTTTACAAATTTATTCTTGTCAGATTATTTTCTCTCTTTTAATAGGTAAATTCGTTAAGCATAATTGCATCTGGGTACAATTATCTAAATTTTCAGGTGTGTTTGTAGGATTTAAGATTGGATTTAAGATCTCAGTAAAGTCTTGGTGTTTTTGCTGTGTTTTTGTGTTGCCTTGCCCAAATAATCTAAAGCAGTTTTTTATATTATTTTTATAAAGAGAGGAAAATTAAATGTATCCGGAAAAACAGATGATAACAAAGAGTTTCACAGTACATATGTGGCTGCAAAGGAAGCACCACAACGAGCACACTTTGAGTTACCAACTTTCACACAAATGAGGGCGATGCAATGGAGGAGGAATGCGAGACGTCAACTCCCCCAAGCACCTGCCGTTGTAGTACCTATATATATAAAAAGAAAATACTCTGTCACGTCTCAGTGAAAGAGGGTCAAGGGAGTTAGAAAGTAGGGGATAGTTTATCAATCTCTCAGCTTTATATTCAACCCTATACAAAAGAAGGGTGGAATAGGAGCCACCAAAAATGTGAAAACAAGACTGCACACAAGGGTGGATACTGGATAAGGCTCTTATATAACTGGAGTAATTGAACAGGAAAAAATTATCCCATAGAATCCTCAGGTTCTTTGAGACCACTTTAGCAATTTCTACGTAACAAGTAAGAATATAATTTAGGAAAATTTTTAGAAAATTGCCTTATGAATAACTGAAGCAAATTTTTCTGAAAAACTGGTATGAATCCTTATGAAGACCTGGTAGAAACTATTTTTAAATAAAAACTTGGTGTCAATCCTTAATAAGACCTGGTATGCATCAACTTGAGATGCAAGAACAGAAATAAAAATGAAGGAAATGAAAGTAAATTGCTTTAATGATTTTTTTTAGCATTTCCACACGTTATCTAAGTTTAAAACATCTTAAACATATTAATAATGCGTGTATACCTTCAAATATACATACATGCATCCAAATATGCAATATGTAATGTTGTTGACAGGATAAAATATTTTTGATTGAATATAAATTTATCAGATGGAATTTCTCCTCCTTCAGAAAAGACATCCGAAATTTGCAAGTACCCTCTTCTTCGTGATTCACCAGCTCTTCGAAGATTCTTGGGAATGATTGGATATTACCGCAGTTTCATCAATTATTTTGAAAAACTCGTCTTTCTTTTATCAGGAAAGGCAAAACACAATCCAAAAGAAAAGTCACTTACGTTGACTGCAGAATAAGAAGAATCTTTTATTAAAATCAAGAATCAACTCCAAAACGCCAACACTCTTCCGTCTTCTTTGCTGAATATTACCCATCTTCAACTTTTAACGGATAGTAACCAGATTTCTGTAGATTTCATCATATGGTTGACGAACAGCCAGTAGCTATAGATTTCCACAACAAAAAACTACCAGAATATCAGGACAAATAATCAGCTTTCGATCATTAACTTCTAGCAGCTTACTATTCTGTTCTTCATTTCAAGCATCTGTTGGAAGGAAGGAATGTCATCTTTTGCATTGATCAGAAACCTCTCGTTTCAGCTTTCTACAGTAGGAATCAAGCAAAAAGTGATCGGTAACAAAGTCATCTTTCTGTTTTAGCAAAATGTGTCTCTTCAATGACCTACCTTAGAGGTGCAGATAACATCGTAGCTGATGCTTTTTCTTGTATATTCTCAGCACGGTAGATGTTTTGATAATTTACCTGTTAAGTGTACTCGCCTTTAACAAATCAACAGAAGAAGAAAGTTTACACTTTTCACCTTAATCCTTCATTATTTTACGTCATCCTACAAATAATCTTTAATATGGCTGTTATAAGATACCTCCTCAGCATTATTCCGACGAATTAATTTTTTACCAAACCTTGTTAACTATTGAGAACAGTAGATCGTCGAATACATATTGTCTCATCAGATGTATTACTCATTCATGGTAAGTTATTCAAATATATAGGCATTATTCGGCTGGATATGGTCGTGGAAAATTTATGAATTTGGTTTTCGAACTGCATTGAACGTTGGCCAACTATAAAATCCAATATCAGATACATATCTAAACTTCATACATTTTCCTTGGTCAAACTTCCGAAAGTATTATCATTAGTCTTATTTCTCGAGTCCTAAGGTCTCATCGGAAGAGTTTATTCTGATACCTTATAAATACTCATGCTAGTAAAACATATTTACTTCAAAGAATGGAGTTGACGCTACAAGAACATAACTTCATGGTGGACGGATCGGATTGTCGTTTTATTAGATCTTATTGAAGGCCTATACAATACTCCTTCGACTTCGCAGATGGTCCCAAGTCTGGATAGATGATTCGCCTACTGACTTCCATATGGTTCAGGTTCCTCTCAATCGGACATGATTCGCTCATTCAATTATCTATACGTTTAATCTATAAACAGCAGGAACAAGCTTTTAAAGTATCTAAACGATAATCACCACGTGAGCTCAAGTGGAGTATGTTTTCATGTTTTATGAATACTTAATTTATAGTGCTTAAACTTAATTGATGATTATTGCAGTCCTCGTCTGAACAATGAATCTTGAGTGATTTCATATAGTGTTCTCCTAATTTATTTCTTCTTACTTAACGAAAAGTGTTCAAATACTAATTGCTTATTGCATCTTAATGATTCAATTTTTTGTTTCCTTACGGTGAAGTCAAATAAAATTACCAAAATATTGAGAAAATATTTGTTTTAGAATGCTATTGGATGTTATGTCTAAGGATTTTGTTTATAGTAGTTTGCATACAACAATCTGTAAAACATCTAAAAAAGCAATATGTTATTGTCAGGGTGTAATTCATGAAAGCAGGGATTCACCTTCCATAATACAGCATCCTAGTGCAAACTTGTGAAGCCTGAACAAGATAAAACTAGCCGGAGTTGTACCACAGGGTCAATGTTCAGTTGCATCTAAATACTAATTAAAGAAACATTTCCCATAGAAAATACAGGGGTAAGTGTTATAAGCCCGAACCCCCAATGAATAAGGTTACGTTACTGTATAATACTCGCACTAGGCACGGTAACTTTGGCAGCACACCTGGGCTCCACGCTATCTACGCTTTAATAAAACAATTTTTGTCATATAAGATAAAGTGGCGATCTTTGATTATATATTATGGTTTATATATTATTTCACTGGTTTATTTATTATTTTATATTTCATGGTTTATATATTATTTTCTGCTTTCGAAAGAGAAAAAAGAATTACATGATGGATAAAGTGTCTACAAAGGGAAAAGGTTTCTGATTCGTAAATGACGTTTCAGTTATTTTAAGACTGTTAATCTTTTTTGACTTTCTTTTTCAAACTCTTGTGAAACTTACAAAGTTTTCTTTCATCTTTTCTCAAGAGAGATGACAAAATGAACAGAGATACTTGTTTTTATTTTTTATTTAGTATTTGTTGATTTAAGCCTTTTAATATTATAATACATTTATTTCAAGCGAATTATTCCTTCTGTCTGTCTGTCTGTCTGTCTGTCTGTCTGTCCGTCTGTCTGTCTGTCTCTCTGTTCGTCTGCGTCCGTCTGTCTGGCCATATGTCTGTCTGTCTGTCTGTCTGTCTTTCTGTCTGTGTGTGTGTCTGTCTGGCCATATGTCTGTCTGTCTGTCTTTCTGTCTGTGTGTGTCTGTCTGTCTGTCTGTATGTGTGTCTGTGTGTGTCTGTATGTGTGTCTGTTTGTGTGCGTGTTTCTGTCTGTCTGTCTGTCTGTCTGTCTGTCTGTCTGTCTGTCTGTCTGTCTGGGTTTGTGTCTGTCTGTCTGTCTGTCTGTCTGTCTGTCTGTCTGTCTGTGTGTGTGTGTGTCTGTCTGTCTGTCTGTCTCTATATCTCTCTCCTCTTTAACTTTTCTATTCTCTTGCTCTCTTTAACTTCCAATGAACTCTTGACATACTTTCTTCTTTAACGATGTCATTTATGTCATATTGGATAAAGCACCTTCGGGACATAGTCTGAACTCTTAATCTTTTTCGAATAAAAATCGATATTTATAGTTAAAAGAAAACCTTGAAGCAGAAATGATTTGTTAAAAGCTTTTATTTTGAAATTAGATTTTATTATGCAGGAAAATTATGATTTGATCTGACAAACAAGCAACCTAATACCGTGGTGTGCGGTGCCTAATCTCGGTTTGATTCAATAATAATAATAATAATAATAATAATAATAATAATAATAATAATAATAATAATAATAATAATAATAATAATAATAATAATAATAATAATAATAATAATGATAATGATAATGATAATGATAATGATAATGATAATAATAATAATAATAATAATAATAATAATAATAATAATAATAATAATAATAATAATAATAATAATAATAATAATAATAATAATAATAATAATAATAATACATAAATGAATAACAATAATGATAATGATAATGATAATGATAATGATAATGATAATGATAATGATAATGATAATGATGATGATGATGATGATATGTTATTACTAATAATAATAACAATACTATAATAATACACACACACACACACACACTCACAGCTGTACGCACACCACACATTCATAATTCAGTAAATTAAATTTAACACAAACATATATGCGGTTGCAAGAATAGGAATAATAATAATAATTATACACACACAGACACACATATAATAATAATAATAATAATAATAATAATAATAATAATAATAATAATAATAATAATAATAATAATAATAATAATGACATTTATAACGAAAATTTTACCCTCATATCATCATGCGTTAATAACATATATTTAAGTTTTAGAGATCAAATTTGAACATTAGTAGTCTTCAAAGGAAGAACAGAATGCAAAAAATTCAAATTTCAAAGAGATATTTCTCGTCAAATTGTTTTTGAATATTGATACTAAGAGGTAATGTTTATGATATTGGAGAGATTGTGTGTATTGATGTGGAATGGAGTGAGTATAGGCAAATAATAAACTTTACTCTGAGCAATATGTTTATTAAAAGGTAATAAAGAATATAAATAATAAATAATAAATAATAAATAATAAATAATAAATAATAAATAATAAATAATAAATAATAAATAATAAATAATAAATAATAAATAATAAATAATAAATAATAAATAATAAATAATAAATATGAACAGTAAATAATAAATAATAAATAATAAACAATAAATAATAAATAATAAATAATAAATAATAAATAATAAATAATAAATAATAAATAATAAATAATAAATAATAAATAATAAATAATAAATAATAAATAATAAATATGAACAGTAAATAATAAATATCAATAATGCTGAATACAATAATAAATAATAAATAATAAATAATAAATAATAAATAATAAATAATAAATAATAAATTCAATGAACAATATTTTGGCATAAAAAGTGTGTTGAAGGCAGCATTCTGAAAAGCTAATGTGCCTTAAGCATTTTCTCTTTCATTTAAATTCAATTATATAGAATAGGATTATACTTAATCCTTATTAATTTATTTTATAATAATCCTTTCCCCTTGTAATCGTAATCCTCCTTTCGTTTCCTTTCTCTTTTACTTATCTAAAAGTTGTACCTTAATTACCTTTCAGTCAATTAGTCTATCTTTCTCTCTATAAGAGCTTTACTTCCTCGTGATAAACAGATAAGTGGAAGTGATGAAAGAAAAGGAAGTCACTTGTCTAGTAATTGATCAATAGAGATGTGAAACGTTCTTCATATGTCCCATTTTCCTTTCAGAAGACGAGATTTTCAATGACTTTTAAGCTAAGAACATCATAAAAGGATCCTAATATCTTCTCCAACAGAGGAATTACTCCCAAATAAATATACAAAACTGGGAAATAGGAACGAAAAGAGTAATATTCACACACAGGTATATATATATATATATAGGTATATATGTCCAAATATATATATAATATGTATATATATGATATATATATATATATATATATATATATATATATATATATATATATATATATATATATATAGTATATATATAGTATAGATATATATATATATATATATATATATATATATATTATGTCCCTAAAGGTAAGTGTGTACTGATTTCTGTATTTAATTTATCATGTATTGGACTTACCTCGAAAATACAAGTTATTCCTTAAAATATGACCCTTTGAAGGTAACACAGAGTTTCAACGTTTCTTCTACTGTGCATAGCAGTGTCATTTTCTTAAAGTGTGTTTAGTTCACGTATTACAGTATTTTTTTATGTTTTCCATCGTCCCAAAATGATGAACCTTAACCTCATTTTCAACTTAGGGAAGAAGGTAGAAATCGCAATGAGCTAGATCTGGCCATGGAGGGTGTGGAAGCAAGCCAAATGTTATTCTTCGCCACCAGAAATTTATACTGAGAAGCGCAAATGTGGAGATTGCGCGTTATCGGTGGTGCAGCATCCAATTGTGGCGGCAATGTCTGTTCTGATTCGCTGAACCCGTTTCTGGCGAAAGTTGTTCCAAGACTTTTGTAAAAGCATGTATTAACTGTCTTTCTGAAGGTACAAATCTGTGCACATTACCACGCCTGCACTGAAAAACAATCTGTGTTTTCATCTTGACTTGTTTCACGTGCTTTCGCCAGAGGGAGAATTGTGCCATTCCGGGTATCTTTAAGTCGTTTGGTTTCATGATCTTACTCAAAGACCCATGCATCTATCGCCTCTATAAACTTTATCCAAAAATTTAAAGCTCCATTTCTTGAGTCTTCCAATTAAAGTCTTGACCAATTTTGGACTTGTTCTTTCTTTTTCTGCTCCACAGGACAAAAGCCCGGCACCAGTTTTGGACAAATTTTTCGCATTTTACAAATGGTTCGTTAAAATTCTATAACTGTATTTTTATCCAAACCAGTTTTTCTGCAATCACTCTGATACTGAACCGGCGGTCTTTCTCCCTCCATCACAGCTCTAACAACTTCCATTTTCATCGTTCGTTGACGAGATTGGCCTTCCACAACGAGTCGTCTTCAACATTTTCTCGACCCTTGAAAGCTTTTGTGCCATTTAAAAAAAAGAAGTTCTCGATAGAGTGGCATTCCCATAAGCTTTGCTTAAAGAAGCAAATGTCTCAGTGGCAGACCAGTTACGCTCACGAATTTGATAGCTGCCCTGCTGTCCAATATTTACCTGTATCTCAAAACGTAACGGAATAGAAAGAACGCCTAAACACAAAAAGCATGTAGCGTAAAACAGATATCGAGGTCAGAACACAGTCCCATACATGTAAACAGATGTGATGCAAGACTGACTTAATAAATCTGGTTAAAAATGGTGGCTATGGATATAGCTCAGGGGTAAATTGAAGCGACCACACATATGTAACGGAGAGTTATATTACTAGTCGTTCATGGGATATTCAGCAAATTTACTTTTTGTGACAGAGGAGTATATATATACAGCAGCAGCAGCAGCATATATATATATATATATATATATATATATATATATATATATATATGAGTATATATATATATATATATATATATATATAAAGTTATAAGTATATATAGTTACAAGTTGTTACATAGCGGTAGTAAGTAGCAGTAGTATATATAGCAGGTGATATATATATATATATATAGAAAGATAGCAGCAGCATATATATATATATATATATATATACATATATGAGTATAGCATATAGAGCAGCTGTTAATGATGGTATTGTTATATATATTTGTATATATATATATATATATGTTGCTATATATATATATATGTTAAAGAAGAAGATATATATATATATATATATATAAGAGCAGGCATATATATATATAGATATATATATATGGAGTATTTTTGGAGCCTAATCTTCGCTTTATATATTTACTTTTAAAAACCCTTTTAGTTGTTAACTAGGGTAGAATTATATTAAACAACACATTAAAAACACTTTACTAAAAACATATAAAACCGATAAAAATTAATAAACTAAGGGTTTTAAATAGTATGATATGTTGGCAAAGATATATGGTATATATGGCGGGCGGTTATGGGCAGCAGCAGCAGCAGCAGCAGCAGCGCGCGTGGGCCCGAAACGAAGAGCTACTGTGTTAAAGTAAATAATGTTTTAGGGGTTAAGTTGATATATATATATAGGTATATATATATATATATATATATATGTTATATAGTTATTATAGTTGCTAGTTATATATATGGTTATGTTGCTGGTTATTATACAGAAAGATATATATATATATATATATATTATTGTTATTAGTAGTATATAGGTCTATATATATATATATATATATATATATATATATATATATATATATATATATATATATATATATATATATATAGTATATGTTAATATATATATATATATATATGTATATATATATATATATATGTTCTAAATGCATATCCATATCATATCTTCATCTACCTCCTATCCCCAGATTATGGGTACGAAGTGCCTACACTGGAATATAAAAGTAGTAGAACATGACGCAAGTCGAAACGAAAGCCCTCCCCTTTTCCTTTCCCTTTATAGCCTAAAGTGAGAACTTGTTGCAGTTAGGAAAAATCCATCCAAGGGTTTCATGACACTGCGACAGATTATCATTGTGGTAACTCGATAATGTGAGGTTTATCCTTTGTGCAAAGCCCAAAACCATACCCTCTCTCAAAACACCGCCATTCACTCCAGCTAAGCTTCTTTCTTCTTTCCTCTACCAAACTCACATTCCTCTCCTTCAGGCATCCTTTTACTGACTCAATCCACTTTTTGCTCCTTCTTCCAGTAGATCGATTCCCAGCATATTCATCACTATACATCAGCTTAACCACCTAACTACCCTCCATCCTTTTCATATGATCAAACCATCTCAATGTACTCTTGTTTACTTTCTCAACTACGCCCATCCTCACACCACACAACTCTCTAACTTGTTCATTCCTCATTTTATCAATTCTACTTCACACCTAACACGCCGATGTTTTAAAGCATCTGAACACTTGCACCTTAGATCTACATACCTTTTATTATACTATATTTCACTACTGTACATTAACACAGGTAGGAACATACTCTAATGCAAACCACTATCGCACTTAGACACTTAGTCCCTTAACATCCACCAAGGATTTAATTGCACCAGACACCTTTCTACCATCCACAACTTCCCTATTACACTCTGCTTCACCCATTCCTTTTCATCCAATATATATATCAAAATATTTAAACTCAGATGCGTATTCTTCCAATTGTCACCATCTAGCATGACTTCTTACACCGCGAACCTCTCCTCGCTCACTACCATAAGCTTCCCCTCCTTTTACACACTCTATTAAACCACTTTACCAATTATCTGAAACTCTCTTTGGATTCGACACACAAAACTAAATCATCCGCATACAATAAGCAGGGCATCCTCCACTCTCTTTCATTCTCCTTCATTCTAATACCTTCCCCTCTTTCATAACCCCATCCATATATAAATTAAATAACCAAGGAGACATAACACATCCCTGCTTCACTCTGCTATTAATGTTAAACCAATCACTTTATCTCCATTTATTATTGCACACGCTTCAATATCGTCATGCATACTTTTGATTTCATTCAGTAGTCTACCACCAACACCAAATATCACTAACACCTGCAAGAGAGTTTGCTTATTTGTTCATCTTCTCTCATTTTCTCAATAATTTGTAAAAATAAAATTTGATCCACACATCGTCTACCACTTATAAATGCACTATGTTCTTCTCCAATCATCCATCAGTAATTTGACGTACTCTTTCGACCAATATACCAGCATATATTTTCCATGCAGCACCCAATAAACTAATTCCCTTATAGTTCCTGCAGTTCCCTATCCCCCCTTACCCCAGTAGCAGGCCTTACGTTTTCCTCCAATCCCCTGGAACTAAACCCCTCCATAAACTCTTTGTTACACAACTTCCAAATTCATTCAATCACCATCTCGCCTCCATTCTTGATCATTTCACCAGTAATTCCATCAATGCCTGCATATTTGCAATTCTTCAACTATCTCATTCTACCTTTTACCTCCTTACTAATTACCTCATCCCCAAAATACCTATTTTTTTTTTTTGCACCATCATTTATACACACATTCACTATCACCTCTTCATTACTGTCATATGTAGATTTTCGAAGTGTTCCCTCCACATTCTTCTCACATTCACTTCATCAGTTACGAAAGCACCATCTCTATTTATTAATCTATGCAAATTTCTCTTACTCTCTCATTCTTAACATTTCACCCTTTCTTCCAGAAAAGCTTCCTATTCCATTGTAAGTCCCCATTCATTCTCCATCCAAACTGTTCATTTACCTTATTTTTCCTCCTACGTAATCAACTTTTAGTCTTCCTTTTTCCTCCTTATATAATTCCAAACACCTTTCTGTTGAAACCTCTTCATTAGCTTTAGTACATTTAACAACGCCTCACTTTTTTACTCTTATAGTATATATATGGCAGGTATATATATATAAGTATATATTAGTATATATATATATATAGCAGTATATATGTTATATATATATATATAGAGCAGTTTTAGCCATTTGGTAGTAGTAGCATATATATATATATATATATAGCAGAGTAGTTTATATATATATATATATATATATATATATATAGTTA
>JABUQX010137030.1:0-15623 GCA_015478945.1 Trachelipus rathkii | reverse complement strand
TGGTTGTGAAATAGAAAACAGTGTGTACAGCACCAAATGGCAATAAGTCATCATGGGAAATAGCGAAGAGTGGTGTCTGAGGCCACTATTGTTCCTCATATATATATATATATATATGAGTTATATATATATATATATATATATATATATATATATATATATATATATATATATATATATATATATATATATATATATATATATAATTTAGATAAGTGACGTAAATGTAGAGTTTCTAAGTTTGTAGATGATACCAAATAGGTAAGGAATAGTGATGGATGTATAAAGATTCAAAATGATCTTGATAAACCTTTTGGGTGGGCGTGTAAATGAATTTTAATAGTAAAGAGTGTAAGGTTCTTCACCTAGGGTACTCAAATAAAAGTTTTAACTACGGTATTTTGAGTCTGTGGACCAAGAAAAAGATTTAGGTGTGATTATAAGCAGTAATTTGAAAGTAGCTAATCAGTGTTTGGAAGCAATGAGTAAAGCTAAATATGTTATGTTATATGTTAATATGTTATATGTTAGGTATAATAATAGGTATAATTAATATGTTATATGTTAGGTATAATAAATCGCAAAGTCGTTTACAAGAGCAAGGAAGTAATAAGTAAACTGTATAATAGCTATGTTAGGCCAGTATTAGAGTATTGTGCACAAGTTTGGGCCCCTTATTTAAATAAAGACATAGATATGCTAGAGTGCAACGTAGAGCAACAAGGATGATTTCTGGGTTTGAGGGTAAGAGCTATGTGGAAAGGCTGAAAAAGTTAGGAATGTTTCCTATAGAAAGGCGATTTCTCAGAGGGAGCATCATACAAGTCCTAATCTGCTTAGTCACTAACTTAGTCTCCTCTTCAGAACTGAGTTCTGAAGAGGAGACTAAGTTAGTGAGTCTCGAAACGTAAACTTCTTAATTTAAAAAAAAAAAACAAATTTTTTAATTCCCCTGTTTATTTCTTAGTTGTTTTAAATTGCTTTGTTCTTTAAATTCATAGAGTTTGAAGTTCAAGTAAAACTCTTTGTAATTATTTGTTATATATATATATATATATATATATATATATTATATATATATATATGTTATATATTATTATTATATATATATATATATATATATATATAATAATATTATATATAAATCTCTATATATGATCCCGGTTATATATATATATATATATATATATATATATATATATATATATATATATATATATATATATATATATATATATATATTATTATTGCACACATATATATAGTTATGTTATGTTATTATTATTATATATATATATATATATATATATATATTATTATTATATTATATTATTATTATTATATTATTATATATTATTATATTATATACATAATATATTATTATACTTCTATATATTACATATATTATATATATTATATATATATATATTATATGTTTTTATTATATATATATATATTATTATATTATTATTATATATATATATATATATATATATATATCGTCTCTTTCATATATATTATTATTATTATTATTATTATTATTATTATTAATATTATTATTATATATATTATTATTATTATTATTATTATTATTATTATTATAACATATATTATTATATATATTATATACATATTTATCTATATATATACATATATATATAAAATATATATAGATATATATATATTATATTATACAAATATGTATATGTCTGCGTTTTTCTCAGATAAAGTTAAGGTGAAATGACTCGCCTTAAGAAACGCGGATTCCCTCAGTTATGGGTTCGAACCCCGTTCGGCTACTTCCTGGACGGAGGCAAAAATTTGCCTACAGTAGGAGACTTTCCATAATATTCTACTTCTATTACAGTTTACGGCAAAAGTGTATTACACTAACTCGATACCCCACAAATCACTACAACATTTATAACACATACAATGTAGCAGTCTATTTCACGTACAACATCACTCTTCCTGCTTCTCGCATTGAAGCCAGGATGCAAACCAACGTGCGTGTGGCAAGCACTCCGAACGCGTTGTGCCGAATCAGGGCCTGCTATCGGGCCTACATATCCTTGCACTTTCATCCACTTGGTCAGAAACCATTCAAATCAATTTCCATGATCAATTTCCAATCTTGGGATTCAGGTTAATTTCCGATCTCGGGATGAGGTTGGTTTCAGTAAACACTAATATTAATTTTGTATATAGATATATATTATAAGTTATATATATATATATATATATATATTATATATATATATTATATAAGGGTATATATATTATATATATATATATATATATATATTTATATATATATGATATATATTTATATATATATATATATATAAATATATATATATATATATATATATATATATATATATATATATATATATATATACATATATATATATATATATATATATATATATATATATATATATGTCATCAGAATTGTGAAAGACCAAGTTGGTGATTATATTGATGGTTTCATTAAGTGGTACATTAGTGAATAAAGATTCAACGTCCAAACTAACCATAATTGAATTGCGGGAAGACAGTTGACGCAATTCCTCAACAAGATCATAAGAATTCTTGACGGTATATTGATTAGATGCATAAGGCTGGAGGAGTGAACATAGATATTTGGACAACTGATAATTATGCATTTTATATGCAGCCAAAATGGGTCTAGCTGGACAGTTTGCTTTATGTACTTTAGGGGAACCATAAAGAATGCCCAAAGAAGAACCAGTTGCATACACATTGTTATAAGTGTCATTAGAAATAATATTACGTGATTTTAGTTCTCTCAGCTTCCTGTTGATCCTATCTTCCACTTTGTTTATAATTCTGGAAAGTTCCATATTCACCTCCGTGAATTTCGATGTATCAGAGAGAACTGCTTCAACCTTTTCAACATAATCAGATCTGTTCATTAAAACAACACCCCTACCCTTGTCAGGGTTACAAATCACCAATTCTTTGTTACTTCCTAATCTTCTCAGAATAAGACGATCTTCCTTACTGAAAAAAGGATGGGTGATATATTTACGTTTAGTGTAGAAGTATTTGTTGGCTATAGATCTCATCGAGTCACAAACCCGTAGAAAGTTGCTCTTGTATATAGGTTCGTACCTGAGTTGTTGTAGGAGTCTCTCAAAACATAAAAAATATTTAAAATAGTTAAATTTAAAGTAAGGTATGCAGAATTGCAACCCAAGTGATAACAGGTTACTTTCTCTTTCTGACAATGAATATGAGGAATAGTTGAATATGACACTATCTGAGGGATGAAATCGAGGAGCTTCTATGTTCAATGACTGAAGCTTTTTGCTTTGTGAAAGGGATACCTTAGCTATATATATATATATATATATATATATATATATATATATATATATATATATATATATATATATATATATATATATATATATATATATATATATATATATATATATATATATATATATATATATGAAGAGCATATATACTTTGAAACATTAAATAAAAAATAACTTTTTTCAATAATAAAGTTTACTAATTAAAGAATATCTAAAGCAATTTTTATTGTTCGTTCAGGTAAGCAGTTCAGAGAGGTTCCAACCTCAGATCTGTATACTGTATCTTATACATATGAGCCATAGAGATGAGAATCAAACCCTAATATTATTATAATTATTATTATTATTATTATTATTATTATTATTATTATTATTATTATTATTATTATTATTATTATTATTATTATTATTATTATTATTATTATTATTATTATTATTTATTATTATTATTATTATTATTATTATTATTATTATTATTATTATTATTATTATTATTATTATTATTATTATTATTATTATATATTTTATATACATATATATATATATTATTATTATTATTATATATTATATATATTATATATATATACATATATATTATTATTGTTATTATTATATTATTTCATATTATTATATATTATTATATATATATATGTTATATATATATATATATATTATTTGTATTATGTTATTATATATATATTATTAGATATATATATATATATACCTGTATATATATATATATATATATATATATATATTATTTATATATAAAAATATTATATATATTATTATTATTACATATATATATATATATATATGTTATATTATTATTATATTATTATTATTATTATTATTAACATAACATATATATATATATTATTATTATTATTATAGTTATTATATATATATATTATTATTATTATTATTATTAAAGGTGTTAAAAATTATTATTATTACATATATTATTATTATCATATAACCAGCAACTCACTACCCGTGCCTGTCCCTTATATTATTACATATATATATTATATATAGTTATATATATATATATATATATATATATATATATATTATTATTATTATTATTATTATTATATAGAAATTAATATATATATATATACATAACATATATAAATATATTACATTTAAATTTTTACATACGGTTTAGCATATATATATATATATATATATATATATATATTACATATTATATTTATATATATATAATATTATTATATTATTATATATTATATATATATTATTATTATTATTATTATTATATATATATACATATTATTATATTATTATATATATATTATTATATATATATATATATATTATTATTATGTATATAGATATATATACATATATTATGATATATTATTATCATATGACCCTAGTATCCCACTGCCCGTAAAGTCTCTCTCTCTATATATATATATATATATATATTATTATTATATATTATATATATTATTATATTATATATATTATATTACATATATATATATATTATTATTATTATATTATATTATATGGCCGTATATATAGTATATTATTATAGTTATATAGCATAGCATATTATACATATATACATATACATATATATTATACTATAGTTATATATATATATATATATATATATATATATATATTTTACTTATTCTTTATTAAAATATTTTTTCTGTAAATGTTTCTATGTAGACTTCACGCTAACTTTTATATAATATTTCAAATTATCATTTATTCTCCTATTGTTTTAAATTATTTTAGTAATATTTTAAATATTTTATGTGCTTTATTAAATATTTTTTTATTATAAAATATTATTTATTATGTATAGTATTTAAACAAATCATTTATAAACAGTATTTATAAAAAAAAATATTTCCAAAAATTCACAGATACCATATCCGCCTTTTCCTTTGGGCACGGATTAGTCCTATTTTTAATGTGTTAAAAGCATTATTTGATAGCGGCTATTCTTTCCTTTTTCGTTTCAATTTTGCATAATCTTTTATATTTATTATGTAATAATTTCATTTATTTGACCAACTTTCGCAAAAAAATAAGAAAATATTATCGTAACATTAGGATGAAAAATTATGAGAAACTTTTAGATTCAATAATAAATCTAGTGTGAATAAAGATATATATATATATATATATATATATATATATATATATATATATATATATATATATATATATATATATATATATATATATATATATATATATGTGAGATATATTTATAAAAGTTTTCTATGTATTAAAACGTTTTCTTTGGTTGTTCATGGTTAGCGATAATATTTATAATATTTTATAATAATTATAATAACTATAATAATTTAACTTCCATTATTGTTAAGTATTTTAGAATTTTTTAAATTAATTTAATTATTTTATTAAATATTATTTGTTATAAAAGTATATATTTATAATGTATAGTATTTAAACATTTTATTATAAACACTATTTATAAACAAATTTTGTACTGCAAATTCAGAATTCGGAAACCGTCCGACGTTCCCCGCTCTCCTCTATGAGCAGAGATGCCTCCATTTTTAATGGGTTAAAAGCGTTATTTAATAGGGGTTATACTTATATTTTTCGTTTTAATTTGTCATAATCTTTTATATTTATTATGTAATAATGTAAAAAAAATAAGAAAATTTTATCGTAACATTATAAAATTTGTAAAAATAGATTGAGTAAAATGTAAAATGCAACTACCAACATATTGTGGGACGAGCCACGCCTGATATATATATATATATATATATATATATATATATATATATATATATATATATATATATATATATATATATATATATATATATATATATATATATATGTATATATATATATATATATATATATATATATATATATATATATATATATATATGATATATATATATATATATATATATATATATATATATATATATATATATATATATATATATATATATATATATATATATTTATATATATATATATATATATATTTGTGTGGGGGGGGGGTATTTATGTATGTGTGTATTTGAAAGGTCTCAGGTCAAATATGTAAGTTCAATTAAGTTTTATAAACCCTCGTTGAAAAGGGCTCTGCCCGTGAGTGGTGGCAATATCTATCTCTATATAAAAATAATAATAATAATAAAAAAAAGTTCTTCAGAATAAAAAAAAAATAAAAAAAATAGAAAAAAAAAACTTCCGAAATTTCCAAAGTATTTTTTCATTTCACTGAGCCCTAAATCATTGACAGAGACAAAAAGAAAATAAATAAAGAAGATAAATAAGAGATAAATAAATAAAAAAATAAATAAATAAATAAATAAATGAATAAAAGTTTCCAAAAACTCCATTTTCGAGTTTATTTGCCTACTTTCAAAGGTTCTTTTATTATTAATTTTTTTCCTTTATTGTTTTTTAATTTGGTTTGTTTATTTTATTTTATTTTTTTGTTTATTCTTTATATTTTTTATTTTTTATGTACGTTTTTTAATTATTTTATGATTTGCTTCCCATATATATAGTATATATATATATATAGTATATATATAGTATATATATATATATATATATATATATATATATATATATATATATATATATATATATATATATATATATATATATATATATTTAATAGCTGCATGCATACATATACATATATATTCACACACACACACAAGCATATATATATATATATATATATATATATATATATATATATATATATATATATATATATATATATATATATATATATTATATATATATTAGAAAAATATATGTATATACATAATATTATATATATATATATATATTATTATATATTATATATAATATATATATATATATACAGCAGTATATATATATATATATATATATATATATATATATATATGCTTATTATATATATATATTATATATATAAGGCTATTGAGAAGTAATTGGGAATTAGAATCGTCATCGTTTGTTTAATCCCTCAATCAATCATACTTACTGTAAGCTTAAAACTACAATAAATAAAAAAATAATTTATGTGATTTTTCTTTTTCTTGTTCTGAAACCAAAAATATTATTTATTTATATATTGAATTACTACGTTTAGGTTACTCTTTGAAGGATCTCTCTATGAGATTTTACTTGAATTTGCATCTTTGTCTGTTGAATGAAGGTAATCCCATGTTCGGCAATTTTCTATCTTCAGATTTGTTCAAATATCACCATTTTGAAGGATAATTATAGTAAAATTATTCAAAATAATCACCTTTAGCTTGTGTACATTGATTTCAGAGATGTTTCTATTTATAGAAGTTCTCATTAAAGTTTGCCGGTTGAAGGGTGTTTAGCATCTGTTATGATTCCCCTTAGGTCTCCTTTAACCGGAGTTTCATTTTAAGGAACAGGTAGTAAACACTTAGGGACCAGGTCAGGCGAATAGGCTGTTAAGGAACATTGGTCCAGTTGCTTTTTTCAGGATGTCCCACATCACAATAGGTGAAGTGTGTTTCGACACACTCTCATGGTGCAGCAACGAGTCTCTGTTTTTCCACATATCAGACAGTTTGCTTCTCACATTTTCCATCAGTCTCAAAACATCCTTAAAATAATTCCTCTGATATTAAAAAAGAACGATCAGCGGAGATTAGTGTTGCCGCGGAGTTGGAGTGCTATCTTAGCCCACGGAGAGGTTAATGATCCTAATGTGAAGTCTGCTGGTTGGTTTCAGAACCATAACCCTACGCTCATGATTTACATCTAGTTACGACCCTGGACAAGATATTAGGGTCATTTGGAACTAATTTTTCATCCCGTTGCATACCTTTCAAGAGACTAGCAGCAGCAAACTTTCCTTCAATTCGTCTGGTGTTCATTTCATTAGCTACATTGCTCTGACATGTCCTGTGTGATAGTCCAACGTAGTTATTAACATTGTGGATATTAGAACATTAGAACATTAGAAATATAGAGACAGTAAGAATCCACATGGGCCTATCGAGACTGTCCCAGTCAACCCACTAACCAAACATGCTCAAGCAAATCCACAAAGCACCCTAGGGCTTGTCAAATTACTGTAACTAAAAATCCATCAATTTGGCTTAGTCAAAAAAAAAATTATATATGATACCCAAACCATCCACAACTTAACAATTAAGTTATGGTCACATATGCAGTTTAACATTAATAACTACTGTAGTCTTAAAAACTGCCAATTTGCCTACTAAATAGACTCATATGATACCAACCATCCATATACCATCCAACCCTTTTCTTAAATGTTGCAATTGAAATTACCTAACAACCTTCTGTGGCAAAACCATTCCAAAATTTGATAATTTTAGTTGCTGAAAGAATGCTTTCTGCACAAGATCGCATACTTTCTTCTTAATTTCCTTGTTGCCCCCAGTTCCCGTCCGTTCTACTATAGAAGAATTTATTGGTCTCGTATTATCAATAGGATGTAAAATTTTGTAAACTTGTATCATGTCCCTCTGAGAAATCGCCTTTCTACAGAAAGCATTGCTAACTTCTTCCGCCTCTCCTCATAGCTCATACGCTCAAACCCAGAAATCATCCTTGTTGCTCTACGTTGCACTCTCTGGCATATCTAAGTCTTTCTTTAAATAAGGTCCAAACTTGTGCACAATGCTCTATTATTGGCCTAACATAGCTATTATGCAGTTTACAAATTCTTTGTTCAAAGATAATGATTGATTTATTACAGCATCTATCTGTTTTCTGTCTGAATTGAAATTAACTTCACATATTGCCTCTACCTATTTCTAGTTGAACAAGAGTGACGGTAACCCAAATGTTTGCGCATTCCACAGATTCGTGATTATTTTTGAATTTTTGTTACATGAATGTTTTTGCTTAATGACACAAAGAAAACTGGTCAAAATTTACCTAAATTGAAGAAGAGGTCTTGAAGTTGTTTAAGATAATTGAGCACTTCGGTCAGCGAAAACTTTAAAATTGTCAAAATGAGAAGTATGAAACTGTCTTCATATATATATATATATAAAGTATATATATATATATATATATATATATATGGTATATATATATATATATATATATATAGCAGTTATATATATATATATATATATATATATATATATATATATATATATATATATATATATATATATATATATATATATATATATATATATATTTTTTATATATAAAAATATATATTTCTATCACTCATTGGCCTAATCATGAATTATTATTTCGTAAATTAATTTAGTTTGACCTGATATTATTCCTTAAAAACCTTGTGTAAATTGCTAATGATAATTTTTAAATTAAATTTTAATCTTTAACGAAACTTCTGAATTTAATATTAATAAATAACTGAAATTGGAAGGAACTATACTTCCTATCGCGTGGAAAATATTGCTAAGCGGTCGAATGATTTAATTTTCATCAAAGTACTTCATATAATATACTTTACATTGCATATGATATACTTCACATCGAAAAGCAATGCTATGAAATTGTTTGTGTCAAAGTCTGCAGTGTTTAAAATAGTTACCCATAAGTCATTTTATTTTATTTTTATTTTTAATATTTTCCAATAATTTTTTAATTAATTATGAGAAAAAGAATAAGTTAAAAATTTTATATTATATCTTATCAATATTTAGTTTTCAACTTCGCTTTACATTAAAGTTATTTTTATTGATCCTGTGATTTAAGCTAACGCGTGTAATACCAAGGCCGTTTATAATATATATATATATATATATATATATATATATATATATATATATATATATATATAAGTTATTATATATATATATATATATAATATATATATATATATATATATATATATATATATATATATATATATATATATATTTTTTTTTTTTTAAAAAATAAAATATATATAAAGGAGTTTAAGGGTCCTCAGAACCGGTGTCAAAATTGAGCATACAAAACTATTCAAATAGAGTAATTTGTTTTCACCAAATTGACAATTAACTACTCGCAGAAAAAGTACTCAGTTGAGAATTATTTTTCCTCATTTTGACATTTGAAAACTTGTCATTTTGACGACTTTGCATGCTCAATTTTGACACCGGTTTTGAGGACCCTAAATTTGTCTATTTGAGCAGTTTTTCTTTTGTGTGTGCTTGCTCACAAAAAAGTCTCCTTTAACATCTGGTGGGTTTCAGCAATAGTTTTGTTCATATTGTTTCAAAATAAAATGCTAATACTTTGCTTCCTAGCATCAGTCATTTCGAAACTCGCAAAAAAGTGTCCCAAAAAAAACTGAACCTCGGAAACATATCTACTCACTCATTCAGATGCCAGTTGGCAGACTAACTGCTGAATGCTGTAGCAAGAGACATCTAGAGGCGAAAGTTCGTACCACTACTGGTTTGCACGTTGTTTTTAAATTATTGGAAACGTTTGGCAGTAACTCGTTTTTCAATTTAGAATAATGGCTAAAAAAAAAAAATATAATGTTTGTTAGTTGTCAAAATTAAGCAATTTATGCAAATTCGTGAGAGGGAAGGGGAAGGAGAAGTTTTAGTGTTTTGAAACATGTTCCCAGGTATCACTAATTATGATTGCAAATTTGTGGAAATCATTTGATATCTCAATTATAACATTTCTTATCATCAAGTATTAAATTTTATTTTCTCAATCTCGTTTTCTTTATTATAACGGCAAGAAATAATGTTGTGTCCTATTGATTCTAAGTTACATTTACTAGTACTTTTTTATTTATTATTTTTTTTTTTTTTTTTTTATTTTTTTTTTTTTTTTTTTTTATTTTTTTTTATTTATTTTTTTTATACTTTATGTCATTTATTTTTTTTTTTTTTTTTTTAATTTTTTTTTTTTTTTTGGTTTTTTTTTTTGTATTATTTTTTTATTAATTTGTTTTTTTTTTTTTTTTTTTTTATGTTATTTGTTGTTTTTCATTTTGTAAGTTATTTTTTTGTTTTTTTTTTAGCTTTGCACATTTTTTCGTTATTATGTTATACTAAACTTTTAAAAACCGCGACACTTTTCAAACCTGTGATCTATTGATCTAATTGATCTATTGAATCTATCGATCTATTGATTCAAGTCATATTTTGCGTGAAAATAACACAAATTTATCTATTTGTTTTTTCTTTACATTGTTTTTCCTAAAATTATTTTATGTTATATAACTTAAAACAATTTGCGGTGTTTAGCAACCTAAAGCAGTACAGTAATCGTATATCAATCACCTACCATGCGCATCCTATCTATGATGCTAGTTGATTATTTGAGTAAAGTCATTTTTGTACACCGTAGCAACAGAAACTTTATTTATTTGTTTTGTTTCTTAACATTTTGTTTTACTTGATAAAATTTTATTCTTTCATGTTTTATATGTTAAAAATTATGTTTTTACATCTTAGCAGTAATCGTAATCAGTAAATCAATTGCCCTCCATAACTCCTACCTCCACGATTCTATTGATTATTGATCTTTGATTATTGTTTCGTCTTTTTTGTTTTATAAATAACCAAACTTTTATTTTATTTTGTTTTGTTTCTTTAACTTTTTCGTTTTTACTAAACATTATTTTTTTTGATTGTTTGTTTAATATTTTTGTTTTTAACTAAAATTTGCTATCTTTCATGGTTTAACGTAAAATTTGATTCTTACATACCTATAGCCAGTAAAAATAGGTAAAGCAGTAAATCAATCCCTCCACTCAGCTTGACCTCTCTGGTCTAGTTGAATCTATTAATCTATTGATTATTTATTTAATTATATTGATTAAAGTCATATTTTGTACAGATAACACAAACTTTTATTTATTTGTTTGTTTCTTTATATTTTTCGTTTTTTACTAAAAAAAATTTATTCTTTTTATGTTTATAACTTTAAAAAATTTGTCATTTTCATACCTTAAACGAGTTTTTTTTTTAAAAAAGTTAATTTTTCAGTTTTAACTTTTTATCTACTGCCCACATCATCCATGATTATTTGATCTATTGATTTTGATCTATTGATCATTGATCTTTTGATTCAAGTCCTTTTGAAAAACCATGAAAACTTTATTATTTTATTGATTTATTTATTTTTATCAAACTTTTTAATTATTTTAAATCTTTTATTTTTTGTTGATTTTTGTAAACATTTTGTTTTACTAAAATTAACTTTTTATGTTTTATAACTTAAAAATGTTGCTTTTTACATTACTTAAAGCAGTAACAGTAATCAGGTTAAATTAGTAAATTCAGTAATCGACTGTATCCGCCACCCTTACCTCCATGATCTATTGACTTTGATTATCGAGTCTTTGATCTATTGTTGATGTCATATTAGAGTATCTTTTTGCTATATTACACAAACTTTATATATTTTTGTTTTGTTCTTTAAATATTGGTTTTACTAATTTTTTTTTTAATGTTTATACTTAAAAATAATTTGCATTTTTAATCCTTAAGCAAAGTCAATCGTAACATCTAAACTGGCCTAATCATCCCACACTCCATGATCTCTTGTCTATTGAGTTATTGATTCAGTTCATATTTTGTATAACTAAAAAAATTTTATTTATTTTTGTTTGTTCTGATTTTTCTGAATTACTAAAATTTATTCTTTTATGTTTATACTTAAATTTTTGTTATTTACCTCCCTAAGCAGTAACTCAGTATTTCCTACCCTCCCCCTCACCCATTACTTTGGTGATCCCTGGAAACTTTGCCTGAGGATTATGTTTATAATAGATTATGTTGTGAGATTGACCCAACTTTAATTATTTTATGTTGTTTTATGTGCTTCATAATTTAGTAAATTTATTCTTTACCTTATAACCTGTCCTGTGTTTTTACTTACCTAAAGCGTAATCGTAATCTATAGTAATCAAAAACTCTGCACCTCCTTCCTCTCCGTGTCTATTGATCTATGATTCAATTCATAGTTTTTATTAAATTGTTATGTTTCAACCCTAAATCAGACACTCAGTAATTCAATTTCACTCCAGCCTTCTACCCTTCACTGATCTATTGAGTAGTTGATCTATTGAATTAGTATTTGTGGATATATATCAAATACTTTTATTTTTGTTTTGTTGTCCTTTAAATATTTTTTTTAACTGAATTATTTTTTATGTTCTATATAAAAAATTTGTTTTTTAGATACCCTAAGCAGTAAATCAGTAATCCTACCTCTCCAACCCTTATCGTGATCTATTGATTAATGATTATCTGATCCTACTTATCAGTCATTATTGGGAAACGTAAGAAAGGTTGTAGATTGTGGCTTTTAAACTTTAGCATGATTTTTTACTTAAAAAAAAATTTATTTTATTATGTTATTTAAAAAAAATTGTTATCTAGGGTTTTACCCTAAGCAGTAGATCAGTAATCAGAACTATCTACTCCATCACTCTATCCTAGCGTTATCGATTTATGATTATGATCTATTATTCGTCATTTATGATATTCATTTTGTAAATATGAAAAATTTATAGAACATTTTTCGTGAAATAAAATGTTTATTTAGTTGGAATATTATACCAACTTTACAATAAAAATTTGTTGCTTAAACTTTTATTTAATTATTAATTATTTGTTTTAAACTTTTTTTTTTTTTTTTATTTTATTATTTATAATATTTTGTTTTAATACTTTCTTATTTATCTATTTTTAAATATTTTGTTTTAATTTTTTTTTTTTAATTTTATTAATTTTTAGTTCTAATTGATTTAAAATTATATTTTATTTTTTATTTAATTTTTGTTATTTGTTTAATATTTGCTCTTTACCATTAATATTATTTTGAGTGTTAATTAAAAGGTCTGTCTGCAGTGATATTCCTCCTCTTAAACTAAGCTTCATCTTCGTCCTCATCAACTGATCTGAGATCTATTGATTCGAGTACAATTTAGGTAGTATTTTGCATAGGGTAGATAAATTCATATTAGACTATCTTTCATACTGACCAATGAATGCTTTTTTCAAAGGTTTTCGCTTCAATAATTGGATTAATTACTGACAAAGAATTAATGTACACGCAGCTGCATATTAATAGGGTATAACTGCAAATAACAAGCTACCTCCTTGAAAACACAGTTAAGTATTTCAAAGTAGCCTATTCACATTTTTGTTAAATGTCAATGTTAAATAATAATACCATATAGTAACAAAAATTATAAATTATCGTTCCTAAGCTACCATAACATACTGAATGTGAACAAAGTCTGACTATCAATTGTCACATCAATAAAGCTAACTACGAATATAAGAAGGATGTAAACATTCAAAATATTACGTATGTAAAACTGGTAGATAAACATTTAGCAAGTAACGCTAATACAACGATAAAATAATCGTAACATACATAATCAGCCTCAATCCGGTCGCATTCCCTACTCTGTTACATTGTTAGATTCTTAAAACACAACTTAGAAATTGATAGTAGACTGCCTATCTATAACCTAATTCAATAGGTATTTGCACACTTGAGCATAAATATACTTGAGCTAGAGACACCTATGCTATATATCTATTTTTCTTTAATTTCGCTTCATAAAAACTTTTTTTTTTTTTTTTTTTTTGTTTTTTTTTTATGCTTCATTACGGTTTTTTTGAATCTATGTTCATAAAACTTAGCATATCTTTCATTTTCTATCACATCTATGATATCAATGTTAATTATATTAACATGGTATATGGTCATTATCAAAGTCCCTAACTTCACCGTAAGTAGCAACCACTTACCTACATATTAATCTTAACCACTTTTCAACATAGCTCTATAGATCCAATGTTAATTTTACATTTCATTTGTCAATATTTAGAACACAAAATTTAAATAAGCATACTAACTACACACTAAAACGTTCTTTCATATCAATAAGTTCAATTACAACACTGATAAGGATAAAGCACACAACAATAACAGTCCTTTAGACAATATACTGTTAATTAACAGTTCTTTCTACCATAGTAATAACCATTATTAGTCTAGCGAAATAACTGTTTAAGCAAATTATATTTTACATATAATATTACATAGTATTATATTTACATTCTATATATATTAATATATCATACTTATACTATATTATAGTTTACTAATAATTATAATTTTTGCTTGGTATTTATTACTATCTTTACTATTATGATTATTTTAACTTTTATATATTTAATATATTATTTTAATAATTTATATTTTATTATATACTATTAATCATTTTATATATTTTTTATTATATATTAATATATTTATTATTATTTATTTTTT
>JABUQX010137029.1:0-38329 GCA_015478945.1 Trachelipus rathkii | reverse complement strand
TAGCCAGTGGTGAGAGCACTCCCTAAACAAAGCGACTGTTGTTTAGAGAATTGTGAGCATTCTCCCTTAACTTGGCTTGCGTCTTGCTTCGGGTGTTTAATGAAGAACACCCCCCCAGATAATGGCCCTTCCCAGTGGAGTAGTGTGATAATATAATAATAATATATATAATATATAATTATATATATACTATATATATATATATATATATATATAATATATCAAAATATAATATATTATATATATAATAATATAATATTATAACATAGTATATATATAAATTATAGATATTATATATATATATATATACAAAATATATATATACATAATTATATATATTAATATTACATATTAAATTTATAAGATATTGTATAAAGAATATATATATAAACTAGGTTATATATATTAATATATATATATTTCTTGGGCTAACTACTCTTGGAATGATCCTGCTTGACTCCGGGATGCCTCGGTCACCGCTGAAAAGTGGGGGCCGTAATCACCGATGGATATGAGCAGGTTTATCCATTTCAAACTAAATCTTTTTCTCCCAAACTCCCATTTCGATGCGAGCTTGGCATTTCTCGCGGCCATTCAGGAGAAGACATTTGCGTTAGTCGGGCATGGAAAAACTCGCATTCGCCTATTACCTCGTTACTCATTTTCATTCTGCTCCGAATCGTTGCAGGGATATGCTATTATCGACAGGCTAAGCGCACTTCTACTAAAAAAAGAAAGTGCCACAACCTGCTTGGTTCTTCCTTACTGATTAAAAATTTCTGCAACCCATTGCCAAAATATCTCAACAACTTTTTGTAAATCTGCCTTTTCCTCCCCTTATTCGATCTGATGGATCTGTTGCTAACTCTCCTTCTGAAAAGCAAACTCTCGCCTCCCCTTTTCATATCTAATTCCACCCTGGACTTTTCTGGCATCCCTCCTCCTACTTCTTCTCCCTCTTAGGTTTCCCATGTCTTTACCTGTGATCTCACATGACGTGTGCATGGGATCCCTGAAGAATCTATGGAACCGCCAGGAAGGGCTAGTGGCCCGGATGTAATTCCTCCCCGTGTCTTTGATGGGGCAGTTTGTTCCTTCTGCAGCTGGGGCGCGCTTCCTCGTGTCAACTCTTACTCTCGTATGTCTAATACTATACTTGTTTCCTCAGTGTGAAGCGCGCATATATCCGAACCGATCCCGAAAAAGAAGGGTAGCCGTCCTCTGACTTTTTTTTCTAAAACTATCGCCCTATAGCTCTCACTTGTATTCTATCTAAAATCTAGTTGTGAAACTCTCTAACTCTTCACCATTTCCTGGATCATTTCTTGGAGTCTCATATCCCTTTCTTCAAATCATCAGTATGCTTCGGTCTGTTCGAGCGTTCAACTGGGACATAACCTTTCCTATTTTGAACGATTTTATGGGTTTTCTGTCGCCTTAGGGACCAATGGGGAGGGAGTCTTGCGTGGTGGCGCTTGACATATCCAATACATTTGACCGGGTAGGCCACGCGTCACTGCTCTCCAAGCTCCCCTTCCTTTGTGGGTTTCCCTCCTTCTCTTTGGGCTTACTCTTGTCCGTCAGCTTTTCCTCGCGATCGCTCTATATCAGCACTCGTTTATGGAGCGACACCTCTTCCTCTTTTCCTATTAACTGTGGTGTCCCGCAAGTATGTTCTTCTTCAACCTTATTCCTACTTTTCATCGAACGATTCTTCTCAGCCCGTACTGTCCAACTCTGTTCCACTCTTTAATTGCTTGATGACTCAACGCCTCGCAATTCTTTTTTTTGTCTCTACTCACTTCAAATCTTGCTCCCTCATTTCTTCTAGAGTTGCCCTCGTCTTCAGCTTTCCGGTTCTATCCTTGTCGATCTGGGATGAGATTTCCCGGTGGGTCACCGCAACCTCGTAAAAATTTCAACTTCTTTTAGAAAACTCAAACTTCTCCACAATCTCCCTCTAAAAACGCCTCCGACCCTTTTTCCTATTCCTTCACCGGCCTTAACGTCTTTCTCCTGTGGAATAACACTAAACATTTCTTGTCTAACATAAACAAAACAAATTATCTTGGAAAACCTCATATTTCTATGTGGCTAAGGTGGCCTCAAAGAAGCGGGAGTTCTGTTCAGGTTGCGGAAATTTTTTCCTCTGCACGAGCTACTCCAGTTAATAAGGCCTTATGCCTTGTATGAGACTGTTCTCACATTTGGCGGGGCTCCGGCTCCACCCTTCTGTATTGGATAGTTGAGTCTAAAGCTAAGAGACTAATAAACTGTTCCCTACTTTGAAACTCTCCTTGACCCCATATCTCTGCGACGTGACGTTGCGCACTAAATCTCTTTTCATATGTACCTACAGCCGGTAGATGCTCTGGCGGGAGATGCGAGCTCGCCTTCCACCTCCATTGCGTCTTCGCCTCCTTCGGCAATACAAGATGGTGCCATGCTCTCGCCATGAATTTTGCCGAGTCAGCTATTGAGAACCCAGACTTGCGTTCGTGTGTGCGCCTCTTTTTCCAGCTACTTTCTGTTCTGTTGGAACTCCTGCCTTCTTCTGTTTTTCCCACTGTATTTAATTCTTCCTCTCTTTAAATCCCACGTTTGCGCTCACGCTGAGAGATTGGTCTTTGGGTTGGGGATTGGGTGGTTTTTTCTTGTTTTATTTTCCCTTTTCCTGTTGGTAGCCTGCGGCCCGTGAGGAGTGTTGTTAACTGAAAAAAAAAAAAAAAAAAATAAAAAAAAAAAATAAAAAATATAAAAATATATTAATATATATAATACTATATATAATGATATATCTATATAATTATATTATATATATATATATATGGTAGTAACTCCATTTTATAACTTTGTAAAATAATTTTATTTTATGTTCCGTACTTTTATGCTAAGATTGCGCGAGACAAAATTTAGCATAATCAAAATGAAAATATATTGTAAACTCTTTCCTTTGAGATACTCTTTAGTCAGATAAAGAGTCAGTCAGATCAAAATTATTAAAAATCAAAAGAAAATCTGTTAAGGATAACATAGATCTGAGCCTCCTCCCGGCAAGAGAGATAACTTTCAAGGAAAAGGCTGCGACTTGATTTTCTATCACAAGTTTCCGCCGCTCAACGACAGAGTCGAGGCAAGTCGGAAAAAACGCAACTGGGGACAAGGCTGCGGACTTGCAATCGCCTACAAAAGAGATCTATTCTCAACAGAAGCACTTATTACTCTTTACTTTATGAATATCAATACTTATGTTCTTAAATAAAAAATATCGATTTGTCCAAATATGATTTTTCTAAATACCATCCTCTTTATATTAGGTGCAGGTGCTCTTAATAAGGCCAGCCCAATCTAGCAACAAGTATTCGCCCTATATAATTGTTAACCCCGGACAAGAACACCCAGAAGTAAATATGCATGAAAACAACAAATGAAGAAAAAGAAAAAAAACTAACAATAATGACTTTAAAATTCTCAATCAGAAAACTCCGAGAAGATGACTCAAGCAAATGAACATCAATACGAACTTCAATTTTTCAGTTTTTAAATAAATTTTATTATGGTCTTCAGCTTTTCACAACAATCACAGTTTCGAAGGAACCATGCGGCGTATAGTACATAGCCAAACTTCCTTTTTCGCATGGAATTTCTTTCATCATTCAATTTGGATTACGGGCAGAAAATCATTTTGAAATTCCACTCGAACTTTGATTCCTTTTTCGAATTCTAAATGGTTCTGTGAACTCTCCCTTTTATGTATGAAGATAAATTTTTTTTTCAGAATTAAGGACCTAAATTTCAAGCAATTTGCCTCTACTATGTAACTTCCTTAACGGTATGGATTTCTTCATTCATTTAATGTTTAGTTTTAAGTTGTAGGAAATTCATTTTTGATTTCCACTACGAACTTTGATTCCTTTACGAATTCTAATGGTTCTACCTCTCCCTTTTATGTATGAGGAAATTTTTCAAATAGGACTTAAATTTCAAGTAACATCGTCTCTACATTATGTCATAGCCAATGTATTCTCTGCGTCCAAAACTACCAAAATTTAGTTTGAAAACTTACGTGCGCATTGCGTTCAAATCTATGGGATACGTTAAACGGTCTTATTACTGACCTTTCCTTGGAAATTTAATGGGTTTCGGATCTAATATTGTTCCTAGTGTAGGGGTAGTGTAGTAACGGTTCAGAGGAGGGATGCAGATAATTCGTATGTATCATTTTACATTTTTGTTTACTTTATGCATTTAAATGTTTGTATGTTTGTTTATATCTAACGGTATAACCAAATATGCTTGTGGTTTAATATGCACTTTTTAAATATTTTGTTATATGCTAGTAAGTATAAACATGTATTGTATTGATATATGCGTATTTGCAAATACTTGTATATTGGTTTTAGTATTTCCTCGAGCGGAAGCATACAGGAACGTAACCAGTTATGCTCGTATCTTGAGATGATCTCTTCAAATTTCATGTGCATTTAACTATCGTTTTGCCTCATATGTTTTGTTATGCGTTTACTTTAATGTCTTCGGACATATTAAATATGCCTTGGCATTTGAAAGGGTACCTTTAATTTATGTATTTAGTTATTATCTTATTGCCTATAATTATATAACATACGTTTCTTCACGCCGTAGTCTAGCCTCCGCCGCAGGAATAAATGTTAGTACTCATTATAACTAACTTTTGTAAAATTTAATCTTTTAATTATTTTCGTTACGTTAGCTAAGATTTGCGCGAAGGCAAAATTTATAGTCCATAATTGGCCAAAAAGAGTGAAAATACTATTTAAACTTCTTCCTTTTGAGATACTTTTAGTCAAATAAAGCTTCCAGTCAGACTCATATATTATGTAAAAATGCAAAAAGGAAAATCTGCACACTCATAAGATTACTCTCTTCTAGAAATCCTCCCAGCCAAGATGCGAATAAACTCAAGGAAAAGGCTGCGACTTGTTGAATTTCGTATCACAAGTTCCGCCGCCCACGAAAAAAGCTGTCGGAACAGGGCAAGTCGTCAAAAAACCGCACTGGAAAAACGCTGCGACTTTCAATTCGCCTACAAAAGAGATACTCAACAGAAGTGATAACTTATTACTCACTTATTGAATATCATACTGTTATGTTTTTTTAATAAAATATCATTTCAAAGTATGGATTTTGTGTTTTTCCTAAATTACCATGCCTTTATAAGAGGTGCTTGCTTTTAATATAACCTCCAAAAAACGTAAGAAATAATTGGCATGACCCTATATAAATATATATATATAATATATATATATATCGATTAATTATATTACTATATAATATATATATATATATTAATATATATATAATATATATATATATTATATATATTATATATATATTAAATACCCTCTAATCTATACCGATTCTATATATCCAATTTGTACGAACTACGAATTGATACGTTTTCGACAGGTTTAAGACGAATAGCTTTAAACAAATCGGAAGAAAAGTAATTCCGCCTCGTTAGGCACCTATTATATATTTTGATGGGTTCGTTATTCTTTTGAAATTGTAATTCATTTATTATAAATGAATACTTTATCGAAAACACTGCGCAAAACAAGTGCTGCCTAACTTAGCTGCAGGTATGTTATTATTGTTATTGTGTACATTGCAGTTGATTACTTTATTTCTAGCTCCTCTTCCATCTTCTGGATCTCCCGATGTGTATTCGTCTCTTCTTTTCTTCTTCTTCTTCTTCTTCTCCTTCTTTTCTCTTCTTCTTCTCTTCTTCTTTAATTATTATTAATTATATATATTATTATTATATTATTATTATATTATTATTATTATATTATATCTATTATTATTATATTATTATTATTTATATTATTATATTATTACTATTATATTATTGCTATATTATATCATTTATATTATTATTATTCATTATTATTATTATATTATGACTATCTATTATTATTATTATTATTATTATTATTATTATTATTATTATTATTATTCCTTCTTTTGTCCTAGACTTGGGGGTTGGATAGTGTACTTGATTATTCTTATTTGTATTCCCATTATTGCCAGAAAACTTTACTACATTTTACAGAATTAGCTTAGTTAACGTGCCAAATCTTTCATGCATTTGATCCAACAGTTTAGTACATCATCAAATAATAAATTTATATCTTATATTGTGAACGATTACCTTAGAACTGTTTAGAGAGATGAAGATCAGAGGAGGAGGACGAAGAGAGCTCGAGAAGGAGAGGCTGAGAGAGAGAAAAGAAGGAGAAGACGGAGAGAGAACGAGAGAGAGAGAGAGGAGAGAGAAGCGTGAGGACTGATGAGAGACGAGAGGAAGAGGAAGATGAGACTGCAGAGAGAGAGAGCATGAGAGGAGATTGTAATTGTTGGTAAACTCGTACTATGTTTTATTTATTGTTATAAAAGTGTAAAACTTTACCAAGCCTCTCTAGAATAGTGCTTAATAAGAATCAAAACCATTAGCTGTTCACAAGACGAAGTATTCATTCGAATCGATATTATGTTATGCTTGTGTCCATATGAAAATGGTTTAATTGCAGTTATACTAGCTGACACTTTTCTAAGAAACTACTTTTCCATGTCGGGGCATAATTCTGTTTAATTATTTAAAAAAAAAACTAATAACTATATATATAAATATATAATCATGATAATATATATTATATAATTATATTTGATAACATATTAATATTAAAACGATAAAACCGTAATTATAATAAATATATACTAGCGATAGATACGTTATATACACAATTAAATCAAATCTTATAGATTATATATAGTATATATATATAATATATAAGTATATATATTAACTATATAACTATTATATATATATATATGTTAAGGTGGCAAAAAAAATCTGATTTTCAAATTTTATTGTTAATTTTCATTTTATTTTTAACTTTCTACTTTAGTTTATATTTATTTCTAAGCCATTAACAAAAAAATGCTTTTCAAACTATTTCTAAGTCCTGATAGCACACTCATAGCTGTATATACGTCACACTCAGACATAATTGGGTGTAAAATTTGTTGGTGGGTCGTGCTAATTAGATGGGAGAAATTCTCTCATGGCAGCGAGCAGACCTTTGCAGCCAGTGGTATTCGTGTCATAAGCTTGTTTAACTTAGGAAATCTTTCTCCATGGGTACCTTACTAGACGGAAGTATAACTGGTAAGTGGTAAAAGTGTATTTACCTTTACTTTCGCCTGTTCCAAGGGGAAGAACTGTTCTATTTTAGCGAAAACAATATATTTGTTGATTTAATCTCATTAGTTTTTTGATTGATCAATAAAAATAGTAAAATATCGACGTTTTCGAGTGATAAGGTTATTTCAAATCACATTGGCAATATCAAAAGAGTTATTATTGGTTTCTTACAGATCGGTGCCGAACATTTAATTGATACTAAAGTAAATATGTTACGCCTTAAAAAAGTGCTTATACATAATTATCTGCTTACTGCTATTTTTCACTCACTCTAATCTTTCTAACCCTAACTAATATTATTTAAAAAGGACTAACCTTGGTAATTGCAGTTTTTTAAACTATATTTAGCCACTCCGTTCAACTCGAGGGAGGAATATTTAAAAAAAAATGTTTTAATACAATTGCCAACGAGCATTGAAATATGTATTCAAAACTTTTATAGCAAGTGATAATATTAAAATATTCTAGAGAACTCCCTCTCCGATATAAAATCAATAAAATTTAAGTAAAATTCAGTAAGTCAATAAAATTCTATCGGATTAATTCGATATCCTTGATATTCTCATTGTCCATCTGTAGCTCTGTACAAGCAAAGTTTCCAGAACAAAGACAACAGTAACCTCTTCCTCATGACCTGCTTTCAGCATGATACATTCAGACCTTATAACTATAACATTGTTACCTGGCTGCTAAACAAAAGTAGCTAATAATTTCACGAATAATTAACAAAGTACGACTTAAATATATTTCTAAATATAAAACATAGTATAAAACAAATAAAATAAGTAAAATAATATTATAATATATAAAAACATATTAGGGGGCATCGAGCTATAGATCACGGAGGGGACGAGGGGGATGTATTTCCATACCACTGGTAGGGGAGGGGCGGAGGAATCCCTGCGTAACATACCACATAGATACCTAAGAAGTCGGAGTAGGATTTCCGGAGAGACCTCTCCTCACCGAAGGAGGAGAAATAGTTATACACTATATATGACTATCAAGAAAAAATAATATACCGTCGTTCTAACCGGAAGGCTGAGTAGTATGACCCTCATAGACTCTCACTATATAGCCAATCTTATGCAGTAGATATATACCCTATTGGAGGTATGTCCTTATATGTATAGATATAAAAAAAATTAATATAAAAAAAACTTGAGACAAGTCTGATTAAATACTAACTTTTTGTTCTATTTAATATATTACTTTGAATGATCTATATGTACCATCACCACTTAAATTAGATGTGTTTAGGATACGATACTACTGTATCATAAATATGATATATTGGAGACAAAATGAAGAACTGCCAAAAATATCCATAAAGAACTGGAAGATAGTCTAAACAATTTTAAAGAAAATATAGTTCATTATATAATATGTATCTTATATATATATATAATATATATATATATATAATATATATATAAGTATAATTATATTAATATATATATATTATATATTAATTATATATAGTAATATATATATAAATAATATATATATATATATTATTATATTATATATAATTATATATATACGTATGCTCATGAGTAACATATTTTATTAACTATTTATACTAGATATAGATATTGATATGTTTCTGATAATAAAATTATATATGCCAATACTTTATACATATAATTAATGGATAGTAAATAATAAATAGGTAAGTATAAAATGGGGAGAAGACTCACGTACAGTAGGGTTTCCACTGGAATGCGGATAATCGACATTATCTAATTCTGCATGGTGTATTTTGTGTGCACGTACATTATTGTGCGATATTAGGATAGTTCCTTTACCGTAAACGCAGCATATTATCATATATTATAGCATCATATATATTTCATCAACATTACTATAAGTTCTATTTAAATATTGCAAAGTTTAAAGAGAAAAGGAAACATTCATAAGTGGTCGCTAACGACAGCTCACCAAAAATAGAATCAAGTAGGCTGGAATTACTGTTTATATATATGGCAAATGCATAGGAGTACGTATTTCATAAATTTCATCAGCAAACACTGCCACACTCTCATATTCTGGATAAAGATTCATTCTGTATAGATCATCTAATTAAGCAGATAATATTGAAGCACATCAGAGAGAATTGACATCTTAGACTCTCTCAAAGACAAGATTTGTGTAGAGAAAAGCTGTTATGCAACGCAGAGCTTATACACAGATGAGTATTGTATAATTAAGCTGGAGATGAGTATTACATAGAACTTTAACCCGCAGATGTTCTCTAAAAATGGAAAATTGACTTCAATTATGTCTTTTTATCTAGACCCCTAGCCAATAGCTATATTGATGCCTGATCTATTTCATGCACAAAGGACTAGATTCTTTGGATGGACACCATATCTTAGAGGGCATTAGATCTTATTACAATAATAGCTGAACTCTAGGAGTAGATGTTCCTTATTGAATTAGAACTTCCAGGAAGCAACATAATAATATAATCTATCTACACTTAAATTGTGTCAATTTTGTCACTATTTGTAATGGCATAAATATCCCCGAGACACAGGTGAACATATTGTTGTCTCCTAAATTTTTCTCCTATATCTTAGATGATATTTATTTATTTATCTAGACTTGATATTTATATTCATATATTCAAAAATTACTATTAACTAACTAGCAAAACCGCTATACAACACTATGTTCATACTCTAGAGATAATGAGGAGATCGACGTAGGATACATAATAATGTGCTGCTAACATATTAACATAAAAGAATCATCAACTAATCTGATTGAATCGTCTAAACTTATACTTCTTCCTCGCGATAATTACGTTCAAGCATACCAGGATATTATCGTAGAGAGTGAGTGTAATTTTCAGACTGTAAAGTCTAGCTATAAAGCGTCTTTCCCTCGTGGTCGTAGACTACGTGCCGGTTAGTCATAGGAGAACTGATCAATAACGACACTAACACACGACACAGCTTTTCCACTCACTATATCAGAGAGCACAACAAGATCTAGATACACGTAATCCATACAGAGCGCACCAACACATCAAATATTTGAGCTGCATCTATTCCTTTCAAATGAAAATTAGAGCTAAATACTGCCCTTTATGAGTTGGAGATTAAATTAAATTAATTTAATTAGTTATTTATCTTTACAGTTCGAGACGTACACTTTAGTTTAGATCAAACAACTCGTAATCAACTTATTTTCAAGCACAACACACACACACACCATCACTCACTCACTAATATAAATCATCACACACACACACACACTAAACACCCGTGGTATAAAACCCACACAAAGCATAATATTATTCTATATATAAATATATAATATTAATTTTAAGTATATATAATATATATATATTATATATATATATATTAATATTTATATATATATATATATATATAATTATATATATATATAATATAGGTATATAAATAATATAATAGTAATATGAATAATATAATAGAATATTATATTAATATAGAGATATATATATATATATAGTAGATATTATATATAATATTTATATACATTATATGTTATTTATAATATATATTAATATATAATAATAGTAATGATATAATATTTAATATATATAACTATATATAATTATTATTAATTATATATATAGTAATATATATATTAAAGATCAGACATATTGAGATATAAACTATAGCTCTAGAGCAAATAATATTATCATAATTAATTATTAATATAATAATATTATATATTATATATATATATTATATATTATATTAATAATTAATAAATATATATATTATAATTAATTATATAATATAATAATTAATAGTATATAATTAATACTTTTTGTTATATAAATTATAGTTATAATAGTTATTATAAATTATATTATATATATATATATAGCTATATATATATATATATATATATATATATATTGTCGGAAAATATTTAAGAAATTAATAGGGTATACATACAAATATGTTATGTGTTATTAATGTAATAAAATTTATTTGTCAAATTATCTGTTATCTTTGTCTCATAATTTGTGAGTGTGTGTGTGATGTGTGGTATTAGTGATTTGTGTGTGTGTGTGTGTGAACATTTAAATCAATATCCATAGTCATTACTTAAAAGAGTCTTCTATGTTTCACTCAGGAGTTATCCTATATCCAAAATTCCATACTTTTTACTACTTTTTATTAAACAATCACTTTATATACTAGTACTCATTCTTATACTCTACTCCTCACTGACACTTACTTCATCTATATAACTGTCTTAAAACTGTCTACTGCATATACTACCTATACCTCGTCTAACTGTGCACGGCCATTTTAAGGGAGTTGTAATTTCAAAACTTGAGTGTATATTCTAATAATAATACTGATATATATTTATTTAAGAATGAGGGCCTTGGAGTAAACAACTTAGCTAAATACTGACATCTAATTACTCGTTTTTAGAAGCAGAATTGTTGCATAACTCATATTATTCGGTGGCAAAAACTACAGATATTACTATCTATGTATCTACTCTGATTAAAAATTCCTCGGCACATACCTATAATTCTTTTGAAAAAGTCAGTTCATGCATGCTTTAATGCATAGATCCTTAATATCCTTGGTGTTTCTTTTCTCGTGATCTTTCTTGTTAACATCACGTGATTTTTCTTGGACAGGATCACCTTGAAGTCTTTATTAGAAAAGGAATTTGGAAAAAGATTTACCATTGATGAAGCATCTACACCTATTCATATTCACACTCTATATCAAATAGTATATATATATTAATAGTATAATAAGATAATATACAGACGATGAGAGAGAGAGAGAAGAGAGGAGAGGAGAGAAGAGGAGAGAGAGAGGAGAGAAGAAGAGAGAGAGAGGAGGAGGAGAGAGAGAGAGATTGAGACCAGAGGTTAGCTAAACAAGGAAGTTAGTTGCTTTTGCTTGTTTATGCGTTGTTGTTGATGGTATGGTTAGCGTTGTTATCGTACCGAATTCATAAGTTCAGAAATGTATGTTCCACCTACCAACAAAGAAGATCGATTGTCATGTTGGAATACACAACCAGTGTTGTTTTTGCTCTGTGTATAAAAGTTCGGGTACGTCCTTCTAGTACGTCAGTGTTGCGGATCCGAATAATTTCTGGTAAGGGTGGTGGTTCCCTCGTCGACAAAGTCCTGTCTTAAAAAAACGATGAAAGCGAATGCCTTAAATCGCTATCTCATCTACTTTCATTGAAGAATTTATAGGTATACGTACATTAGGCAAATGTCGTTATCTTAAATTGTATAAGATTTTATTATGAATTTTTCTAAACTCAGATGGTTAGTATAAGTTAATTACATAATATCTATTTAAATATAATAATATATATATATATAATTTATTTATAAATTATATGATAGAAACTATATAAATTGTAATATTATATTATTAAATAACTAATTAATAATATATACATTTATAAATAATATGCATTAGGTAAACTAATTAATAATATTATAATACTATTATTTATCCTATATATTTATATATAAGTACTATAAAATATAAAAAAATTAATAATGTAAAGATCCTATTTATTTTATTGGAGTAAATTCTCAGTATTGTTGTAAATAAGAAGACTTATAAATTTATCATTATGCATTAGAGAGATATTTTTAGATGGGTTATGGGGCAGCCCGTCAGCTGGTTGGTTGATTGATTAAAATGGAAAGATGAACCTCAGCTACAGTATGAATGACTAAAATCTAACTATCCTCTACAAAATGCACATTGGCAACGAGGGCACGAGAGGGCAATTAACGCTACACTTTAGTGAGGTCCACAGGTTGAGTCGATCGGAAAGATGTCATTCGTTATTGGAAATTCTGTAAGTATGTTATGTATAGTATGTAGGTATTGTTATGTTGTTATTGTAATGTTTTATGTATGGTAATATGTTAACTGTATATGTATGTGGGACTATGTATGCGTATATTTATTTTATTCTAGGTATGAGGATGTTTATTTTGCTCTGGACTCCTCATGCTATGTTTATTAGATCACAATGACGAAAATGTATGTCATGTACCTTCTATTTTTTAATAGATAAAATCAGGGGATATACAGAGCTCTGCACAAGAACAGTTCCACACACTAGACTATGTATACACTACCTCTCACACAAAACAAAATAAAGAAAAAAACAAAAAGCCTACTAAAAGGTGTATGTCTCCACCAAAACTGAATTAACAAAAACAAGCGGAACAATAGATCACAACAACACCACACAACACAAAACTAAAATAATCACTACTCAGCACTGGAATAGGCTACTTATCTCAGTTTATATGAGCTTTAATATATATTTATGAGCACGGGATAGGTAGGGGTTAGATGGGAGGTGACACCGATACCCATCATAAATATTTATTATTATGACAGAAATGTTATTACCAGACCAAGTCAGATAATCAACTATCACACAACGAACATAAAAAAACAGATATTAAAAATGATTCCTAGTTTATCATAGTTGAATGATTATTTCTATAATTGCTTTCTCACTACCTCCTCTAAAACTAAATTAGAATTTATACGCATGGATTATAGAATATAATATAATTAAATAAATTGAATCATCATCGGGTATACAAAAGATATATATATAATTAGACAGATGGCGGGAGTCTGGAGTCGGGAGTGTGGAGTCGGGGAGTCGGAGTCGTGCAATGTTCCCGGAGTCGGAGTCGGAGTCGAGGTCGAAAATTTGTTTTTTTTTCTACATAATAAAAAACGAAGTGAGTAAGAACTGAACTGTCCGGAATCGTAACTACTTCGAAGATTCACTTGTGTACGGTTAGCGTACGACATCGGTCGCGGAACTCTGCCTAAGTCGAAGATCCGTCTGTGTGCACTGCGTCGGCTGAAGTTCGTGAGTTCGGGTGACTAATAAACTCTGTAGAACCACTATTGAACTTAAAATAATATCTTTTAATAGTAATGATAATATTATTACAATGAATTAATATTTTAAAGATTTGCTACGTTAGGTAATTTTATTTATTATAAAATAGATATTATTTAATAGTTTGAAGTAGTTCTATAATTAGTTATGATTAATTTCATTATGTAAATATTATTATAATATTATTTATATTACTATAATTTAATTATTTTATGTAATATTATTCAATTAGTTCAATTTTTATTAACGTTTATCATATAATTTTATTAAATAATGTTAGGACGGAAATGTCTGTAAATAAGATGCTTCAATACCAAAGTATGCTTTTTCTTATTTTATGATATGTAGTTCTAACATCTTTAAATATATTGTCAGAATTATATATTAGACTTAAAATTGGAAAAGTTAAGAGCGATATGGAATCGAAACAGCAACCCCTCTTTTCAAATTTCGTAACGAAAATGTATGAGCTAATCAAACCCACGTAATTACAGATATTATTATTATAATTTATTATTTATATTATAATAGACACTGCTCTTTTGTTAAATTCATGATTTAATATTTTTCTTAAAATTATATAATACTTTAGGAAAATAATATACATGAGAGAAGGAAGAAATTATAATACTCAATATAATAGATTATTCACCGACGGTCAGAATAGCTTTAAAATTTGATGGTAAATATAGTCATGGTAGTTATTCGGTCATAAATTAAACGAATAAAGTCTTTAAATATAGATTATTAAATAATATAATCAAAATGATTGTCTTCAATAGATAATATAACAATAAAATATTTAATGTTATAATTGGTTGAGCGGTGATTTTACTAATGTAGAAGGTCCGCAAAATTGTAAGTTTCTGACTTCATAACGGGCATTATAACAGTGTTAGTTTAATTGTATAGAATATTATCTTAAAAAACAGTCTTAGAGTTGAGTACAGTCCTGATAATAAATCTTCAATAGATAAGATATAATATTATGCTGTGACGTTAAGTAAATGGATATTAGCTATGCCAGTATCGAACGTCTCGGTAACAATAGACGATACGTCCAGATATTAAGTATATCTATTAATAACTACTAGTATATAGTATAGACTAGTATATATATAATTATAATACACTATTACGTTGATGGTGTGTGAGCAAAGTATCTATATATATTACTAATGCTATCAATATAGTAATATAATAAGTAATAGTATATTACAAGTTATAGAATACGGACTTCTAAAAGATTATCTATAGATTGGTACTACTTAAGTTCAAGTTTAGTTTAGTTATTATGTTATGAGGTGTAGAATCAAATAACGTACGTAATGGAATTATGGGAGGCAGACTCTTGGTTTTTTCGATTAGCTAATGGAACCTATGTTCAGATAAGAGAGATGACAATAGCCCGTAAGGAGGAATATTGGCTAATCATTTTGAAAGAATAGGTAGAGAAGGTAAAAGATTGGAGAGGGTGAATAGAAATTTCTAGGATTAACAATTTATTACTTAGCTGATCTTAATTAGTCCTTAAGTTGTAATATATCCGAATTTCGTATTTTACGGGTGGTGTGGCGTCAGTATTGCTAATAATCATTTCATATCTTTTAAAATTTATTAATGTAGAGATCTTTTATGCGAAGAGATCAATGATAAGCAACAAAGTTTTACAGCAGATAATATTTTTTTTAAACATTTTTTGCTAATCAAATAAATATCATCCTCTAAGTAGATTTGCACTATAAGAGCTTAACACTAAGAATGCGTAAGGTCCTGATGGTGTTTCTCCTCTTTTTCTTAAAACTTGTACATGGTAAATTATTTTGCCTCAGTCTTTCCACTTTGATCTTTCCTTACATCTTGGAAGTGTGCACGTCGTTTCGTAGAATGTTTCAGTAAATTATTGCGTAGCATTATATTTCATCCCAGTTTTAAATAGAATTGCAAACTTTAATTCTAAGTCTGTAACACTATAAAATTTATTTCTATTTTTTTGCATGAATGAACACCCTGCCAAATGTGATCTAATATTCTGGATTAATTATTCTATATTAGCGTGTTTTTATTTAAGTCTATAACTGATAGCAATTATTATTTAAACCATACATATTAACATGTATTATATGCAGTAAAAGAAATTGGTATTTGTTAAATGAATGTTACTTTACAAATTGGTGTATCTTATCTATAAGAAAACTAACATGCTGAAAAGCAATCAACCCAATATAAATCCTAAACAAGGAATCTTCGGGATGATCGTTTGTCAGGAATTAATTATAATGAAGCATGGCAAATAGAAAGTGGCTTCAATCTGAACATCCATATTATGAGCTCGTTCAAATAAAATGCAATGTGTATAAAATTTTTAGTTATACAATATTTAACATTGCATTCAAATTGACTCGACAATTTCCTGAAATAAAATAATATAAGTTAAAGGAGGTTGATACTGATAGTACATAACAATCATCTGATGTAAAGACAATTACATCAGGTAAGAAGCTATTTCTTTGATTTGATTGAAGATTCTGAAAGTATTTTGCATTTCTTCGCTGAAAGAGATTATATAGGAGCCAGGGCAAGCGTGTAGCATGTCTACTAGGGTAGTGGGAACCCTAACGGCTATCTGTCTGACACTATCCTTGTTAGTAAGATGAATTACTGCTGAATTCTGTAGAATCTTTACTGACGGTGTGTTCGGGAGTTAAAATATATCTATACAAATTAAACAAAGTCGCTCACTATAACTTTACTCTTTTGGATATAAACTTGGTGCGCGGTGTCGGGGGGCTGCTATTTGAAACAGCTGCCTAAACGCTATGCGGGTCCTAAGCTATATCGATTATCATGAGGTATTTTTCACATTATGGTAACGATGACTCTTCCATTCCGAATGTTTTGGGCTGTTCACTCGGGGTGTAGTAGACGTCTCAAATTTTATAAGTAATTGTACTAGTCATTTCTACCTCCTTGATTTGCACTGCGATGAAATAATATAGTTGCATAAGAGGACCTTTTAGATTATATAAATTTTCTCTAGATTAAATTTTTTTTTACTCTACTAAATTTCATGGGCGAGGAGAACTATTCTTTTCATCATATGACGATCTATATACCACTTTAATATATCCTATAAACACCATGAATATATCAAGTATCTCTACTGAAATATTGAATTATTCTTTCTAATTTCAAAAACAATGAAAAATTTGAGAAATTGGTATTAAATTTTGATCCTGATTTCATGTTTTGCATCTTTAGTGAAATTTGTGAAGGCCTTTGTCGATTACCTACCAGAAGAGACATTGAAATATATAATTTTTTACTGATCAAATCAGTGTTTAAAGATATATTATCTTTATCGTCGCGATCCTACATTATATATTATATACCCACCAACAGTGCTAATCCGATAAAGTATGCCATTCACACAGAGGGTGCAATGTGATAATTTTTATGCATTACCTCGCTACGCCGCGTTCTCAATTTATGTGGCTTTTATTAGAGATTTATGGACCGCGTCATATTTACCTCTCTGGGTATATGGGAATAGGGCCTCCAGGTTGTCACACAGGTTTATAGAGATTATTATTTCAAAAAAAAGTAAAAAAAATGACTAATAAAACAACAAGAAGAACATCATTTACAGAGATAGTACACACATTTGATGATTGACTGTTTATATTTTTATAAAATAAAATGAACTATGAGCGGCGCGCTAACTCAGATACATTCTCTTTATAAATATAAAGCATATTTCGAATTTAAAAAAATGTTGTGTAACAGCTATGTTCTGAGGTCTATTATGTTGCTGTGCTTAAAGAATCGTCACACAAACTTAGCAGACGAATATAAAATTTCATTAATATAATTATTGGAAACTTTCAAATTCGGTTAGCATCAATATTGGATTTTGTCTGTTTATTTTCTTATGGCACAAAGAAGATTTAATTGTTAGGTGGTCGATTATTATTTCAGTCAACATTCTCAACAAGATTCATTTTAATTGAGGATCGCACGGTTGGGCCTTTCCTTTCTTTTCCTGTCAGTGAAAAATTGAGTGACAGTGCAATTTAATGCCTGTAGTGCGAATAGTGGTTGCTTAGTCACTTGGAAAAAACTCAGGGATGAGCAAGTAACATTTCGTCAACGCTGCCATTTATTTCCTACTCAAATTATCTCCGCCTAACCCTTTAATGAAGGCCTGCTTTGTGCTCACCACGAACTGCGTGCAAATATGCGTATTGATGATTATGGTAGATTGCACGACAAGCCCCCGCACACACACAGCCACGAGATATACTATATACTGGACTAGGCATTATAGGGAGCCGTATACCGTTGGATGGTCCTGTAATACAAAAAAAACAAATTAATATATAATATTATAATATATAATATATGATAATAAAATAATTACTATATAATACTATATAAAATAATATTATATAATAATATTATAGTAAATATAATTTTATATATTAATATACTTATAATAATATATTATATATATATTCTTAATTAATAAAATAAATTAATATATTATTATATATATATATTACAATAAATATATAATAATATATAAATATATATAAAATTTAATATATATATATTATATATGGATGATGAGAAGAGAGAGAGAGAGCGAGAAAGAGAGAGAGAGTAGAGAGAGAGAGAGAATGAAGAGAGAGAGATGAAGAAAAGAGAGAGAGAGATGAAGAGAGATGAGAGAGAGAGAGAGAGATAATGAGATCAATACCAAGCAATAACACAAATAAGCTGAAACACTCGATAGAATATCAGAAAACACCAACCCTATGGATCGGGTCGTTACATAATTTTATATAAGGAATTTATTTACATAATATCTAGACAGTTAATACTCCAGTCTGAAGGTTAATAATGACATTTATATGGCATACCTTAACTGCAAGCTAATTGACACCTAGAATTATTTCAGACAAAAGACTAAATGGAACTTATGAACTTTACTAGAATCTGGGTGCATTGAAATGCTTGGGATTCATTTATATATTCAAGCGAAACAATCTATAAATGGAAGTGAATTTGTATGGAGTGCATTAATGTCGAAATACGATAGGTCAAATGAAGGAATTATGGTGAAAAGATGTTCACTTTATTATGGGTAGGTTATAGTATGTTTGATAGTGATCTCAGTAGACTTTGCTAAGTTATTTATAGTGGAGGATCACTAAGATTGACATGTTATAGTACTTATGTTTGATAATGTATTGACTATCAATACGGTAGATATAGGTAATAATTATTAGTTCGGTAGGTATTTGCATTAGAGATAATTATACTCATCTAAAATACGTATAATTAAAGTTTCGGATTTTGTTCTTTCAGAAGGAAAGACTCAAAATACCTTTACTTTAATGGTCTGCATATTACCATTAACTTCGTAAAAAATATTCTATAATAATATATATATTCACACCAATTTTATAATACGTTTTAACATTGTTGAACTGGAATATATGTTTCTATGTTCGTCCTGCATTCTGCTTTACGATGCAAAATCATGGGGGTTATTTTACCGGATATCGTCCAATTGGATTCAGGAAATCAGCTGGGGACGGATAAAGATACGTGTTTTTAGCGCAACAATCGGAGGAACTGGTGAGGGAAAATAAGGATAGATTTGTTAGTAGTCTATCAAGGAGAAACATAGCAAATTTTGAATTAGTAAACCTAGATTAATAGCTAGAGAAAGTTACCTCCAGCCACTATTCTCTCCTCATTACCTCCTGTCGGAAATCGGTAATTACCGTGGCGGTCCTGGCGCTTAGCGTAGGATTAGTTAGTTACGGCTTGTCGTTGATAATCTCGTGTACTGTAATGTCTATCATCTTACATTCGTTAACACACAGTAGATCCGGAGTGAGAAGAAGTAATAATTCAATTTCAATTTTATAAATTTTGTAAGCTTCTGGACGTGAGTGCTACAAATAGTTCTCAGTTGTAAGTGCGTAAATTTTTCATTTTTATTATAATATTATAATAGTCGGGATAGAATTACGGTAGTAGTGAAATCGCATATCTACATATTATTGAATATATTACGGAATAGTATCTGAGTAAGCGTAAGTACTGGAAGTCAGAAAAAAATATTGTATATATATTTTACTAAATTAATAATCATGTGACACTTTAGAATAGTATAATAAATAAATATATATTATATTATATATATATATTATATTAATATATATATTAAATTATTAAGACGTATAAAGTATTAAATTATATACATGTTTAATTTATATATTTTAATTAAAGATATATATGAGGGTAAGATATAATATAATGTATAATATATATGAATTGATGTTATTGTAATATACCCTTTTTGTTTTCCTATAGAGTGAAAGATTGGCGTGAAGCTCCTTCACTAAAAATACCTACAAGATTAGGTTGATATGTAATTAATTCACAATTTGCATATATGTTACAAATAAAGACACAATCAGATGGCCTCGCTTCATATTGACCGACCTGATGAGGTTATACATGGCGTTCTTGAAATCCCGCGAAAGAGATTGGGAGGTATCTACAGGCAAGGAGAATTGAAAAAGGACAAAGTTTTGTCCATAAATATTCCTCTGATAGATAGTATTGTAAGAATAACAATTGAGTCATAGTAACGAGGTTAAATTAGGTAATTACTAGTGGCAGAGTAATTGCGTTAAATGTGACTTAAGGGATGCCTTGTTTTAGCAATTGGCGTCGTCTGAAGAAGGCGAATTTCATGCGATTAATTCTAACAATTAACACCTCCCAAATAGCAAGAGCAGTTATATGAGAAAGAGTATCGGAGAATGTATAGAATGAAGCTTATTAATAAATGAATTAGCAATAATATAAAGATAAACAGATTGCAAGTGTTCGAACATTTACTACAGTTTTATCATGTGATTCTTTTAAAGAATAAGGGAGAATAAATTATGGCAGTCTTTTAAGCACACTACTATCAATGATTTTTACCATTTGGGCCACTTATTAGAGTTATATGTCCAAGAGTACCATTTAAAAGAAAAAAAACACACAAATCATGAAAAGTCAAGTCATAACTGATTGTGGAGGGTGAGAAACAATCAGATAATAGTTACCCTTATACTTAAAACATCTCTTCTTAGATAGCTGATTCCATTGAGAAACAACAAATTGATCCTCCATAAATTATCAAGTAAAAAGAGAACCAAAAACTATTAAAGAGAAATTTAATAAATGCGTTATTTTTTGCAGGTGTAATAGATTGTAAGATGTAAATAAGCATGTCAGAGAGAAATAGCTTATCTGTCTAAGAATTGTTTGATCACTGAAACACTTAAATGAAAACAATCATCGTTATTCTACTGCCCACTTAGTATGCATGATCTGATATAAAAAATAAACATAGAATATATATAATATAATAAATCATAAATATAAAATAATATACATAAAAATGAAATAATAGTAGTATTAATATTAATTATTATTATATTATACTTATTTCTAAAAGTAAAAATATTATCTATAAATAAAACACCATTCACTATATTATATATTTTGGAATTGATATGTATACAGGAAATTATACAATGAGAAATCAATAAGTAATATATCAAATATATATATATCACTCATAACAACACCACTTACACAATACAGCACAACTAATATAATAAGTATATATAATATATAGGCGTAACTAATAATAAAAATAATAGTATATAATTAATGATATTAGTATTAATTAAAATATAATGCTAGTATGAAGGTATATAGCTAGGGATAATGATAAGATAAAGAATAAAATCAGGAATGATAGAGAACTTGCCGTCCTGTTTAAATTAATTACAATAATTATATATGATAATATATTATTATATATTAAATAATATATAATATTAAATATATATATATATATTATATAGCTATATTATATATAGTATTATATAATACTATTAATTCGCATTGGGGTATAAAGGTCGTGAATATAGAAATGTAAATTAAAATTAAAACTAATTAAAATAATATAATTAGGAGGAAGTTTTAATAATTAAAAATAAATGAATATATACGATACTAAAATTAATTAACCTATATAAATAATATAAAAAATATTTTATTATTATTAAATAATATTAAATATATATATATACTTATTTATTTAAAATTATTATTATAATTATATTATATTATAGTTATTAATTATGAAAATTAATTTTATATATCTTTATATATTATATTATTAGATTATATAATAATATAAATGATTGCATATGTGTTATACTATACTAGGTTGTAGGTTGATTTATTCCTTAGTGATTTATTTATGACCATAAATTGTTTTATTTTATTACCATTTTACTCTTATTAATTAATAGTTTAGGATTTATAGAAACTAATTGATACTCTAGGACAGTAGACTATTGTATGCTATGACCGCATCGTATATAAGGTATCTATTTTGTTTCATGTAAACTAGTATGATTGAATAGATAGTACTTTATATGTTATAGTGAGGTTATGTTCTCTCTGATTCTCTAATAATAAGACGATAAAAACATTAATGCTGCAATAAGTTACTAACTTATATGATATATTGGAGAGACATTTTAAAAAACTACAATCTTACTATGCGCCAAGAATTAGCCCAACCCAGAGGGTTGCAATTTCAAATAACTCTGAGTACACGGTACATATCTATACACCAACTCACTATAAACAACATACAATACAGACACACTTAAGAATACTACGAAAATAAAGAACAGCATCTGCACATTTTCAAATATAATGATGAAAATAAAAAAATGAATGCAATTCTTATGTGTTTAATATACATTTATAATATAATTAAAATAAATAACAAAAATAATAATAATCATTCAATAATATAATAATAATATAATAAAATAATAAATAAAATAAAATATAATAATAAAAATAATCTTGTAAAAATAAATAATAATATAATATAAAATATAATAATTTAAATTCATAATAATATAAATAAAAATAAAAAAAATGAAAAATAAGAAATTTGATATTAATAAGTATATGAACGTATGGCATCTGAAGGAGACATGGAAAGATCAAAGTCGATATTGAATGAAAGTATGCAAGATGAAGAATTTTGAAGAATATGATTGTAATTAATAATATAATATAATATAATTATGTACAGATAGGTACTGGGAATGACCTGATATAATAAGAGTAGATAAGGGTGTTAGTATACACACTTCCTTCATTCAATGAATCGATGATAAATGCTATTTTTGTCTGCGATGAACGAAATTTTAAGAGATTTAGATTAAAACATACTCACTTCCTCTAATTTAAGTGTTAAGCAATAACTAAAAAATCGGAAAAGGAATATATATATATAATATAAATAATAATATATATATATATATGATAATTTATATTATTATTATCTAAAAGATATAAATATATATATATATAATATATATCATTAATATATGTCGGTATATATACTATTAATAAATAATATAATATATGATAATTATATATATATATAATGATATATAATATATATAAATTAATATATTTAATACAAATTAAAATAGTATATTAATATCTATATAATATATCTATATAATATGGATGTATATAAGATATATTATATTATATGTATATGTAATATGATATATTAACTATATATATATATGATATATATACTTATAAATGCTGGCTTACCTGGTGTATGAGTGATGAATAAAACGATTGGCTAGGGAGGTATTAGCACCCTTATATACAAATATAAATAAAATTTAATTTAATTTTAATTAATCTATAATATTATATATGATAGTATAATTATATATAATATCTAAGTAATTATAAATAAATATATTAAAATATCTATTCAAATATATTAATATATAATTATATATATATACTATTAATATATATAAATTATATATATATAATATATTAATATATATATTTAGATATATAATATATATATAATATTATTATATTATGGTGAAAATTGGTTTAAAGCACAACTCATATCTCAAAAACTTAACATAATAGCTACAGGTAAAAGGCTAGCAGTTTGCTAGATGCTGGTCGCAAAATGATTAGTTGGAAAATGTAATTATATAATATATATATATATAATAATATGATATATATAATATATATATATATATATATATATATTATATATTAATATATCATATATATATTAAATATAAATTTAAGGGCCTAGACATGATTGGGATAATGTTCCCGTCATCTTGTATATATTTCATATCGGTATTTCGATGAATTATTATAATGCTATACTAGTTAAAACCGGGATTATACATATTGCGAACTTCCTTATACGAAAGGACAAATATTTTTGTATGCTGAAAAAGAAAATTTATTAAACATAAAATAAAAAAAAAAAAAATAATAAAAAACTGAAACAAAAAAACAAAAGATAAATAAAAAAGAGAATCAATAAAGAGATCTACATTTTAGGCGAGAATGATCGGTGAAAAAAGATTATTAATGAAGGTAGAATAGTAATTACAAGATAAAATAAAATTTTTTTTGTTATTATTGTTAATATATAGTAATATGATTAGAGATAAATGCTAAAATTTAAAGAACTTTATTGTTACACTAGATAGAAATAAAGATAGAAAACCAAAATAAAATTTTATTTTGTTTTAATTATTTTTATTTACACTATATAGAATACCCAACATAGGGTTAATAACCGTCTATCTTTACCAGGAATCGGCAGTGAGTCGGGTCGTGTCTCGGCCCTTTGGGTAAAACCGAGGTAACTACGAGGTATAGGAACTAATTCCTCATTCCTCAATTTAAATTTGCTTACCGACACTAATGGGCTCAGACCCAGGGAGGAATCGCTAGAACCGAACGCTTTTGGTTGAATTGTGGGGTGCGCGCGGATGGTTGTTCCTCCACTACCTCCGGTAGGGGGAGGCCGCGGCAGGCGACACCTCACCGGGGTATACAAAAGGGCTGCCCACCACCGTGTTCCCCGATCCGGCTGAGCCCGCCACAAAATGCACCGATGTAAAATAGGCTTGGTGGAGCAGAATAAGTATATTATGTTTATACGGATGAATACCACTCTATCACGGAAGGGAAATAAATTCTACCCTATGGATCGTATTATCCCTACGATAATACGGAGACCGCGTAACTATAATATTTACCTGCTAATCGGGGAGGGTGATGACGTATATATATATCCCTTGGCGTATTATATATCACTTAAGTAAAAAATAAAAATAAAAAAGCAATAATATAATATGAAAGTATAATATATTTATTATATCTATATTTATATAAGTAAAATCTATTTTGCTGGGTCAACAAGGTAGCTATTATCTAATCTTATAATATATTAACTAATTAATAAATAATAATAACTTATTATTATTTATGTACCCTTTTATTTACATATAAATATATAATAAATGACCAAATTTAAGACGCAGTGAGACAGTTTATTTCTTGGAGCTTTGTTTTTCATTATATTACATTTTTCCGTAACGAGTAAAATTATTACAGAAGGGATATTTCCATAAATTGTATGTATTATTTTCGCTGTATCTATTGTAGTTTTTGAGATATTTTAGATTTTTTTTTTACTATTGTGTTCCGTATTATATATATATAATTGTCCAGTATTTAAGCATTTGGCATCTAAAACAATTTTGTATGTGCCTATTTCCCTGTGCTATGTAATTGTATTGAGACTATGCAAGTTCTGTACTGATAGTCTTGTGGTTTTTTAACCAATGAGGTGAGGATTGACATGATACATTTAATAATATAGTTTTTCAGGATTACTACATAATACGTGATAACTAATTATACCAAAGGCTGGACCATAATAAATATATATATATATATATAATATTTATATAATATATATAATAATATATTAAAGATTATATATTATAATAATATCTATATATAATATATAATATATATATAAATATAATATATGTGTGTGTTAAGTAGGTGTTGTGTGTGTTGATGTATCTATGGTGTGTGTGTGTGAACATTCTTTCAATCATTCACAAAAGTCTTCATTAAGACTTTACTAAAGTGTTCATTCACATGGGATTTACTAAATCCAAAATTCCAACTTAATTTCTACTTTTTTAAAACGACCTTCTGCCTTCTTCTCCTCCAAGCGAGTGGCACTGTATTGAAAAGATTCTTTTCACTGATAACTGCATTCTTAACTTCATTTCATATCAATGTTCAAAGGGGCGTCCTAATATTACCAGTTCAAAATAATCATGATCATTATCTGGAGACGAAGGGCCTTGGAGTAGACTGAACAGCAACTGTTACTTCTAGAGCATCTAAATTCTCGTATTGGGATAACAGCGAAAGAAACGATGCAGGAGTTTTAATTATAGTTTTATGGAAATACTAAAAAATCCAGAGAAGTAGAAATCTATGGGTGTTTATAGATTTTTAAATAAATAATCCTCGATAAACAACCTATATCAGCGTGGGTGAAAGACAGCTACCAAGCTTTCCTCAATTTGTATCAACGTACATAACTTACCTGTGATTGTGATCCTTTTTCATACTGATCTTTCCTGTTAAATAGCTGAGTTTTTCTATGGAAGGATCACGTGATAATTTTATAAGAAGGAAGCGAAAGGAAGGCATCTCAACCGCTAGATCTTGGTGTTTGAGTGGAAGCATCTCACAGTTTATATATCACCCAATTAATTATAAAATCTCAGGCTTCATAATTACTATACGAGTTAATCTGCTGATTGCTGTTGTGTTCGTTTTGTTGTTGTTGTTGTACACGAGTACAACCCTACGATCTACATAATCAAGAATTATTTACACTATCCTAACAACCCCAGGGTGTATTGGATTGCTGCTTGTATTACACGCGGGTTCGAGATCCTTGTACGCATTGCTTTCAGTATTGCGTTCCCCATATGGTCACGCATTAGGTGTGTTCACTGCAGCTACAACGGTTACTTTTTAACAAAACTGAGCGAATCTTAAAATTCGCTAACGCTAATACTTTCATTGGATTTATAGGTAACTACATTAGACGAGCGCGCTGTATCATTGGGGCCATGTCGTTTCTTAATGTAGACATGATCTATATATATAGTAAGAATTATTATCTACTCTAATTCTCAGATGGTTTATGATATCATTTTTATTTAATATATACTGTATATATAGGAGGTATAGGCATTTTATGTACGGTTAGGGTAAATTTCACAATAAAACTATGGGTCAAAAACAGTTTATTCATTTATACGGGTAGTATCCATTAAATTACTAGTATAAGTATATATCACATAATTACATATATATATAAACCTAATAAATCATATAGGGTTTTTTACAAGATCATTTTAAATTTTATATATTAGTAGGTACAAACAATACAGGGTATTTTCTACATTCATAATGAGGAGCGATGGTGCATAATATTACGACCTAATTATTAGCAGTTTATGAGTTATATAATAAGTATATATATACCTAATCTAGATTGAAGTGTAGTTGTATGTTATACAGTAATATAATATATACAGTACCTCTTATTCCAGATATTAGCTTATAAAAACTAATATAATTCTTACTGCGTAGTCAGTATTATGACGAGTGTACCCGACTATACCGCATATACTATATAGTAAGTTCCTATCTATATCAAGTTGGACTTTTTCCTATTTCTAGTTTCTTATATACTATATACAACATTATAGGCAATATATTAATACTATCAGGTTCTACAAATTATAACGTATAAATTTTTATAAGTATTACTTATCTTCATATATCTTACTTCTTAGTAACCTAACATATATCTTTAGTAAATATAATGCCATCCAAAGGATTAAATTTATTATGCATTTTAGAAATTAATTTTTATAGTTTACCTTTAATCATCGTTTTCCGCGCTATGGTTATGTTCTATTGTGGTTGCAAGGCTTTCCTTTGCCTAAACAATCAAAATTTTTTAACTAGCCTGTTAATTAATAATATTAAATTTCGGTCGTAAAACATTGCTTTAAGGAACATGTGAAGAAAAGATTAAAGTATTACTAATATTTCTATATTGGTAAATATTAACAACATTTTGGTCAACTGCGAAATGACGTGACTTGTTTCATAAAAGTTTCTATAAATAAATAAAAAAAATTCACTAGATTTAAATTAATAAGAAAAAAAGAAGTCAACGTTGCTTCAGTTCGCGTATCTCAAGGCCAATCCGCGTTCAATAATTCCTTTCATTTAACCGAACAAATTTTCGACTTAAAGAGTTGAGAGTGTTAATCATTATAAATAACGCAGCGCGTAAAACTAACACATCAAAAAAATGCTTCTTCTTCTTTTCACTAGATTCTAATAATTAATGTCTACTTCGTAAGTCATGTCGAGAAGGGTGAATGAATAGGGTAAGTGATTGTATATCGAAAATGGGGGGCGGGAGCGCGGGTAGCGTGGAGGGATGGGGACGGGGAGGGGAGCGCGGATACGGGGTTGACGCGTGCAGTCGGTTGGTTCGATGGATTTTAAAATGAAACTGAATATCCACATATGAAAATGTTAAGCATAGCAAACGGGATAGTACGAGGTCATTCGAACAATGTATGTATGTATGTAATGTATGATGTATGTATGTATGTATGTATGTATAGTATGTATGTATGTAAGTATGTATGTATGTATGTATGTAGATATGTATGTATGATATGTATGGTATGTATGCTATGTTATCAGTTTAATGATATAATTAAGGCTTGCCCAACTTCCACTACGACTTTATAGTTTGACTCAAAAAGCTACTAAAAGGGTATGAACCGATTAACAAAGGAAAAAAAGGAGTAAAGAACACATAGGTAAGAAATAGTTATTTTGTTTTATATGACCTTTAATGATTTAATTTTATGACTGGGGATAGGTAGGGTTGAGTGGGAGGTGAACCATTACCCATTAATATATGTAATTATTTTGACAAAGATATGAAAATATAAGTAGAAGTATATAAAATAAAGTATTAAATGCCCCCGTTTGCGGACTGATTTCTAAAGTTTTTCTCACTCCTCCTTCAAATAGAATTTACGCACGATCGCCTTTTTTAATAATAAACAAAATAAGTAATACTACTACTACTCTAACTACTGACTACTACTACTACAAATTGTGCTGCTGCTGCTGCTGCTTCTGTTTGCTACATAATAATAATTTTTTATATTTAATAGAATAAATTTTTATTAATTATAATTATTATTATTATATTTATTTTAATTATTATTATTATTATTATTATTATTATTAATTATTATTATTATTATTAATTATCCTTATTTATTTTTATTATTATTACATAATTATATGTGTGAATGTTTAATAAAATCAAACTTTCTTAATGTGTAACTGAAAGATTATCATATATTAGACTTAAAATTGGAAAAGTTAAGAGCGATATGGAATCAAAACAGCAACCCCTCTTTTCAAATTTCGTAACGAAAATGTATGAGCTAATCAAACCACGGAATGCCATTATATAATAGGTAATTATATATATATATATATATATTATATTATATTATATATATATATATATTATATATATATATAATATATAAATATTTATATATATATTATATATATATTATATATATATAATATCTATTATATATATTATATATTATATATATTATATATAATATATATAGTATATATATAATATATAATATTTATATTATATATATATATATATATTATATAATAATAGTATTATATATATATATATTCACTAATGGATTTCGGGAGACTGGTTTTTTAGAGCTTAAGGAATATGATTCAGAAAAATAGATAGCCAGAGAGGACTTTATATCATTGGGAGGAGGGAAAAGATTGGAAGGGGTGAAGTAGAAATCCAGGACCATAGCGACTAAGTCCCTAAGTTCTATATATCGATTCGATTTTCTCTTGCGAGTATTGTTTAACATTTTTAAATTTAAATTAAACTTTTATGCGAAAGCAATATAGAAAATTCGCAGTAATTTATTTTTAAATTTAATAAATAACTTTTGAGATTGATTCATCTTTGATAATAATAATAAATTACATTTTCCTTTTCTTAAATTAAAGGTAATAAGTATTGGTTTTCCTCTGAGTGTTCTTCTGAAATGACTCGTTTTCGAACTTTCATAAATTCTTGCGACATATTTCATCCAGTTGTTTTGTACATTTTTAATGTTTGTAACGCACTTTTTTTTTTTTTTTTTTTTTTTGCAGATATACTGTAATGGATTAAGTATTATTATTTAAAATATTTAGCGTTTTATTATTTTCTTATTATAATATTTACAAGCTCATATTGTATTGCCAGTATGATTTTTGAAAGAATAGCTTTACAAATTTATCGTAAATAAGCTATAACATGGAAAAGCAAATTCACCAATATAATAACAACATGGATTCGCTCCAAGAAATAATGAACATGAAAAAAATTGCTCATCTCTCATAAACTGATATACCAAATCTAATTTCATAAAATTTTATATATTTTGTAACAGTTGAGCATTAACGATAAATGCTAAATATATATAGAAAGTAATAATGATGAATCATGAGATACTTGATAATAGTTTATTTTCATAATTGCAAATACTTGCATCCGTTGGCCATTCTGTCATGCAAGTTCGTTAGCTAACTAGTATCATTAATGGCACATGCTTTAATATATTATACATAGATTACCTTCATAATGTCGCTGGGGCGACCTTAACACAACGTAGGGCGCTCGATTAAATGATTCTTTTAACTGCTTTCCATTCGAATGTTTTGCTGTTCCTTGTTCACTTTAATATTTGTTTTCATCCTCTTCACTCATGAAATAGCTAGAACTTATTGATATAAGCCTAATTCTTTTTCCTTAAATTTCATTGCGGGAGAACATCTTCATCGATCGTTCTTCGCAGTCAGACATCTCTGCTGCGAAAATAAAAAAGAAAATTAAAAAGAGCTAATGAAATTTCAAATAAAACACAGAACTGATATTAAAGCGCTTAGCAAACTAATGCCGATCTCTCCCTCCAGACCCGAAAAGACGACTAACCTCCGGAGGTACCTCGCGATCTGTGTATATCCCACAAGCTAAACGAAAATGTAGTTCACAGAGGGATCATATGTAAATTTTTATGTTACTGGCGCCAATTGGTGACTTTTATTAATTGGTGATAGTGTTTATTAGTTATCAATATTACAATTTTATTTTACAAAAATTATTTAAACAGACATATAGAAAGAAAGATTGGAGTTTATTTTTTATAAATAAATACTAAGCTTATTTACGAATTTAAAAAAATGTTGGATAAGTTTTTATGAATTATTTTTGCCCTAAATTCACAAATAAAAGAATATAAACCAATTAGATTTTTTAATTTTACTTATTTTTTTTCTAAGAAAAATTACTGCATATAAATAATTTAAACTTATGTAATGGACATCGGAAATTGAGTTGACAGGGCATTTAATCCTTAGTGGCAAATTAGTGTGTGCAATAACAAAACAGAAATAGCAGTAAATCGCAAACGTGCAACCGCAACAACAACAGACTCACGCGCGCGACACACACACGAATATTATATTAGTAATATATATTATATATATATTATTATATATATATATATATATTATATCATATATTATATATATATTATATATATATAATATCTATATATATAGATATATGTATATTATATATATTATCATACTATAACTATATATATATATAATAATTATCATAATATATTATATATATAGTTATATATATATTATATATATATAGGAGTGAGAGAGGAAAGAGAGAGAGAGAGAGAGAGAGAGAGAGAGAGAGAGAGAGGGAGAGAGAGAGAGAGACGAGAGAGAGAAAGAGAGTACCGGATCCACCACAAACACATAAGCTGACACAGAATAGAAGGTGGAAACCAACCCTATGGAACTGGGTCGTTACATAATTCTTATTAGTGAATTATATTTAATTATCATACAGAAATACATCAGTTCTGAACGGTAATAGACATTTGGCTACCATGAGCTTGACGATTCAGACAAAGACATGGGAATGACTTCTATGACTTGTTATGGACCATATTTAGAAACATATAGACGGATGATGAGTGTCATTTGACAGATAGTCAAAGAAGGATTGATGGTGAACAAGTATTGCTGGGTGTGGTGAGGCCAGAGTTTGCAAGTTGGGGAGGACCAGTGACAGTATGTCTGGTGCAGTGACTAGGTTGTGGAAAAAATCCAGAGGATTGCATAAGGATAAACCTAAATGAAGAGCGATTTTGTCTTTCAGAGAAGACCACTTACCACTCGCGCCCTACATGCCTGTACAATTTCTAGTATCTTACACTCGCAATCTTCGTTCAACATCTTTTGCCATCGCAGAATTTTAGAAACACTGGTGATTGAGCGCTCTCTAGGGCACATATGAAAATCTGAATTTAGTAACAGATTAAGTAGAAAAGTTCCTCCACTCCTCCTCTTCCTCTCTGCTTACTACCATTATTAGTTTGGTTTTTCTCCTGTTTCATCAGCTTCGACTTAAACATTGGAGGAACATTCAAGACATAATTATATACTTCTGACTGAATCTGACATTTCCATTTAGTTTTCATATATATTATATATATATATTATATATAATATAATATTAATATAAATATATATAATATATATTAATAATATATATATATATATGATATATATATATATTATATATATAATATATATATATATTTATTATTTATATGTTCCCTCCTATGGAATGTGCGAGACCTCACAAATACCATCAAAGGTGAAGTTAGTGCAAGTTGCATAGATTAAAACATATCAACGATGTCGCCTTGAACCGATAATGGCTTTGAACAAATGAAATCAATGGAATTGCAGAAATTGAAAAGGAAAAGTTTTCCCTATTTTAGAGTACTTGTTAAAAAATGAGTATAGCCGTTATCTGGGGTCGGTCAAAGAGAATTTGTTCAGTGAAGGATGAGAATTGTGGAAAGCGATTTGCATAATTTCTCTCCCAAGAAGAAGGTATAATGAATGAGTATAGAGATTTGAAGAGCTTAGTTCATTGAATTAAGCAATAATAATAAAAGAAAGAGATGCAGCTGTTTGATTGGAGAATAAAGAGGTTTCGAAGGAAGCTAAGGGAGAATTATGGCAGCTAAACTACCTCAGATATTTGATGCGTACTCCATAGAGTGTCTACACAACACATCAAATGAAAAGAGCAAACTTATTGTGGGGTGAGAAAACACTGAGGTTTACTTCCAAACATCTTTCTTATGAAGCTTGATTCCATTAGAGAAACGAATTGATCTCATAAATTATCAAGTTAAAAGAGACAAAAAATTATTAAAGAGAATTTAAGTAGCGTGGTTTTGAAGATGTTGTAGTTGGCCAGCATAAAGAAATCAACTCTATAAAGAGAAAGATGATTTAAAAGTTTGTGAAACAATTGAACAATCAATCAGATCTCTGCCTTACTTTAGATGATATATAATCATGCACAAACATCTATAATATATTATATATATATATATATATATATATCATATATATATATATATATAAATATAGATGTATATAGTATTTTATATTATAATATATATCTATTCGTTATATATAACCGCGAATGAATAAGTTAGTAAAGAAAGAACACTAACGGGAAGATAAAGAAAATGCCTCCATTATTTTTAAAATTTACATATATTATATATATATATATTATATATATATATATATATATATATATATATAAATATATAATTATAGTATATATTATATATATTATATATATTATATATATTATATATAATATGATATAGTATTTTGTATATATATAATATAGTATATATATATATATGTGATATGATTTTATAATATAATATATAGTTAGTTATTAGTTTAAGTAGAGTGTAATTATACTATAATTAAAGTCAGGATATATAGTAGGATCAAGGGTATGTATGCATGTAGTGTATGTACTGTATGTATGTATGTATGTGTGTATGGTTTATATGATAACTTGTTTAAAAATATTGAAAAGCATTTGCTATTCTGTTGTAGTTCGTTGCGGATGAACGAAAGAATTGCTGGTTTCTGTGTGCTTACTGTTCCGTTATTCAGTGTATCGAGTACGTTGGTACATCTAACACCTACAACTCACATCAAGACACCTGAAGACGAAATAGAAGAAACGGCATCGTCATTTTTCAATATGATTGTGAAGCATAAAGGAAAGTGGCATTCTTCTGTTGCAAATAATATATATAATATAATGAATAATAATATATAATAATAGATACATAAAATAATAAAATAATAATAATAAGTAGATAATAATTAATAAAAATAATTGAAATTAATAATGAATGAATAATGAGTAGTGAAAGTCAGAAAATTGTTGTGTAATAAGTAGCGACGTTGCATTGAAGGGCGAGAAAGATGGAAAGCAACGCACGAATTGAATGAAAGATGCAGATAGTCTTGAAAGTTAGTTGTTAAAATATTAGTATGCCAGGCTGGACTGGAATTGACTGTCTAAGTAGGGCGTGTTGCTCTCGCTCACAATAGTAAAGTGAGTTTTCGGTACGAAAAGTTATGGAATCTTGATTAAAAAGATATCACTTCGGCTCCCACAAGTGGGTGGTACATAATACAAAAAGAGCGAAAAGGAATAATAATAAAGTAGTGATATTAGTATTATATATATCATATATATATAATATCTATATATATATATATATAGTATATTATATATATTATGATACTATATTATATATATTATATATTATATATATATAAGTATATATATATATATATTGTTATTATATACTATATATATATATATATATAGTTCTATAATATATATATATAGTATAATTATATATATATATATATATTTATATATATATTATTATGATATATATATGATAGTAGTATAGGTATATAAATATATATGTATATAAATATATTTATTATATATAATATATATTATATACTAGTAAATTTGGGTTTAGAGCATTACAAGGCTCATATCTCAAACCTACAAGTAGCACAGGAATAGGAAACGATTGAGGAATGCTTGGTCACGGCCATTTGAGTTCGAAAAATGTAATAATATATAATATATATATATAATATATAGTAGATTGTTAGTATTTATATACTATATATATATATATTAAATAATATATGTACTAAAACAACAATAGCTACAGCAAAAGGAATACATTTTTGGAACCTGGTAAAAATTTTGATTAGAAAAATGTAAAAAAATAAGAAATAAACATTTTTTTGTTAAACTATCTATAGTAATATGATAATAGCCTATTTAGAGAAACTTTTAATTGGTTACTCGTTGAAATAAATAGACTCCATCTAATTTTTTTTTCTTTTTTTTAACTCTCAAAGATACCCCAAGGGTATCCGCACCGATGGCAAGGAGTCGGGTCTCTCGGCCCTCCGGGAACTCTACGGGGTAGGACTAATTCCATCCCTCCGGGGAGGGTCTCCAGAACACCCGCTCCTTGGTATTTTGGGGTCGCGGGGTTTCTCCGCCCCTCCCCTCCGGGGCATGAAAAACGTCCCCCCCTTGTCCTTCTCTGGTCTCGGTTTTTAGCCCCCTAATTGCCGAGGTGTAATACATCTTACAAATATATAGTATATAATAATATATAATATAGTATATAATTATTATTATAGTATATAATATTATATATATTATATATATAATTGTATTATATATAAATATTATTATATATTATATATTATATTATATATATATTATTATATATAGTGTCTCCTTTTTAGCTAAAAGCCAAGTACTTGTATATTTTTTGATTTTTATTTGTTTTAGGTTTACAAATTAAAGGTAGAAAAGAAATAATAATCGATAGAAAATATCGTTCATTAATCGATAGCTATGTATGTTTTGAGATGATGCATTTTTTTTACAAGTGTCCGCATAAAATTTTGCAGTATTCCAAAAATGTATTCCTTTTCCGCTGTATAAGTATTGTAGTTTTTGAGATTGGGATCGATGAATTTAGTTGTGGTTTTAAACTAGTGTAATATTCACTTGTTAGAAAGTGTATATAATATTATATATATATATTATAATATATAATATATATTAATATATATATCTATATATATATATTCATGGTGTGTGGTGTCGGTGTGTGAGTGTGTGTGTGTGTTGAACATTTTCATCATCCAAGTCTCTAAAGACCTTCAGTGTTCCTCAGGGTTCTATTTCCAGAACCAGAAACATGTTCCCTAAATTTTATTTTGACGATATGCATTTCCTTGTTCTCCTCCTCGACGCCACTTTATCATCCATTCACTCTTACACTGACTACTGCACTACCCTTCACTATGCATATCAATTTCAAGGGCGTCCTACTTACCTTCAAATAACTGATATTATTGGAGAGGGCCTTGGACGTAACTGAATAATAACTAGACATTTTAAATTCTTCGTTTTGGGGAGCTTAGAACATTTAAAGCAATGACAAGCTCTCGAATTCAATCATTGGAAAGTCAAATTATCCTTTTACAGGCCAATAACAGGCTACTTGAGTCCAATATTGATGATCTGAAAACAAGACTTCGAAGTATTGAGAGTCAACAAATATGCTAATGATCAACAACACACCAACATCTTCTCCTAGCACCTCGTGATTTTCTTGGAAGATCACGTGAATCTTTTATTAGAGGAGGCCAAGGGAAGGATCACGTGATCTTTTTTGAAGCATCACAATTTAATATCACTGATACAGGTTCCTATAAAGTTGTGCTGTTGCTGTTGTGTTGTGTTGTTTGTTGTAGACGAGTTCATCAGCAATTATTTACACTACCGACCCCATCTTGTTTTCGCTCTGTAAATCAGCGGGTCGCCTGTACGCAGTATTGCGTCCATATGTAGGGTGGTGGTTCCACTCACAAGAACTTCTTAAAAAAACTGAGCGAATCTTAATCGCTATGCTCACTCATACTTTCATTGGATTTATAGGTAACTACATTAGACGAGCGCTGTATATTGGGGCAATGTCCGGTTTTCTTAAAATAGCAACAGTAAGGTTTTTTGAAAATTTTCTAAATAAAAAATGGGTTACTATTATATATATCTATACTATATATATATATTATAGGGTTATGATGATATGAAATATACTATATATATATATATATTAATATATATATATCTATATATAGTATATAGTTATAAATGATAGATATAGTCGTATTCAGCGATGCGGAGGACTTCGACTGCTTGGAGGTAAGTGATGTGAATTGAACGGTAAGAAGGCTGTCTTTCTAAGGGTATTAGAATGGGTACAATAGATCTAAGATATCAGGCGGTTATTAGGTGGTGATGGAGTGGCAGGATGTATGGGATATGCTGGGTCATGGTTGTGAGTAGGTGAATGGGTAGTGAAGGATAGCTTAGTGTTTAGTCGTCGGAGTTAGATGCTGAGTAGAGAATGAGGCGCGGTTATAAATTATGATGGATGTGGTAGGTGAGAGTTGTTGTGTAGGACATCGCTTAGTTTCCGGCCGCTAAAGTTTGGTGGTTTGTGCTCAGGAGGTGTCTGTGTTGCGAGCTTGTTTTGCCTGTAACGTCTCAGGAAATGTGACGTTTTAACTCAGGCATAGATCCGGTTAATAATATTATTAATAAATTTCGGTCGTAAGAACATATGGCTCTGTGAGTGAACATGTAAAGGAAAGGAGAAGTGCGCTACGTGAGAATAGGAGCGCGTTGTTATATGGAGAGGTGTTGGGTGTAAATATTAAAACAATATTTATTAATTAAATTTAGGACTTAGTCCATTTTTTTTCTAACGATAAAAGTTGTTATATAGACAGTAATCACAGGTTAATAATAAGATAATTTAAGATAAATAAGAGTATAAAAGAAGTTAGTTCAGTTATTTGGTATGTTGAAACTGCGTTCAATTATCTATGTTTTAATGGTAAATGGTATTTGCTCCAGATTTGAAGCGATGGTTATAAGGTAGTTAAATAAATGTCGAGATATACACG
>JABUQX010137028.1:15000-26431 GCA_015478945.1 Trachelipus rathkii | reverse complement strand
ATTATTCGTTCGATCAATGATTTGGGTGTTTAGTAGTTTTCGCGTTTCGTGACAACTTCGCGTTTTCGTGCACCATAATATATATGTAATATATATAACATATATAATAATATAATATATATAATAATATATATATATAATATATATATATAACTATATAACTATATATATAATAATAATAATAATAATATAAATCATAATAATAATAATATAATATATATATAGTAATAATAATAATATATTTTTAATAATAACGTATATATTAATAGTTTAATCTGGTCATGCATATATATATATATATATATATATATATATATATATATATAATATACTATATATATATATATTCTATGAGTTTATATGCTAACCCAAAGACCATGAGTCGTCATTTCAATACTAACTCAAGGTCCAGAGTCTGAGATGCTGTGTATCTCAGTTCTAAGTAAATCATTACTAAGTATCTAGTCAGTTCCGTTGTATAGCAATCATAGTCAAACTATGAAGTGATTAAAAAAGAATTTTATTGGAATTGTGCTCATTTTTATATAAATATTTCTAATTATGTAAACTGTATTCTAGCACAGAAAATTATTGTTTAATTATATGTTGAATTACAGTATCTTTTTATCAAAAAACTAAATATCTCTGATATTTATTTTAACTAGAAAAAAAAAACTACAGTGATTAAAAATATGGCACTCTCAAGTTGCGCTCAAGCTTCAAGGTTAGAAAAAAATGACATCTTCAAATTGCCTCAGGGCTGGTTGAAATATAATCACTGGAAACTGCCTTCAAACCTCATGGGTAGGATCTTATAGGAGAGCTTCATCACAAAGCTTTTGTCGACTGCTATGAAAACTGAAATCAGATAAAAACACAGTTTTGTGTTTTCAAATCAGCCTTTATTTAAAGGCATTTTAAGACAAAAGTCTATATCTGCACTTTGCAACAATTAGAAAAGTTAAAAATGAAAATCGAACGTTTCTAGTGTGGAATCTTATTTTAAAAGCTAATTCAGTTCAGTGAAAAAAACGAGAGATGAATTCCAGATGAAAAATCAAGTAGTCAAGCTATTGAATGGGTGGCCATGAGTCTGATGTGCATTTCATGATCGGTAGAATCTCCTGCTTTTTTGTAAGTATTTAGTTATTGAATAATTGTTTTTCTTGAGTAAATATAAAATCTATGTTCTTAAAGTTAAGTTTACTTTATAATTTATATATATATAACACATATATATATATATATATATATATATATATATATATATACCATATATATATCTCTCACTATATATCTTTATATCTTATATATTAACTTGTAAAGGCCAGACAGGACCCACACACACTATTTAATTCAAAAAATTTTCTGAGTAGACCCTATGATACTAATGAATGTTCTAGATAAGAAATGGTTTTTTTTTTGGGTTAGGTTAGCTTCAGCTAGGATTTGGGTTGAATTTGTAGGTTAGGTTAAACATTTACGAAAACTTGAAAATTATTTGTTTTAAATTAAATTAGAGGTGCGGAAGTGTGTTTTTAATTTATTTCTAATCTTTGAAAATGTTAGCGTACAACATTCAGGCTGTATCTAATATGGAATTTTGAATTGCACTGATAAAGAAAGAAGTTCGTAAATAATATAATAATAATAAAAATTATTAATTAGTTTGCAAAATTGCAGTTCTCATCAAATTCTTCCTTTTATACAAGGTTTTGTTTGATATAAAGAACATTTAATAATTTTCAGTATTAACCTGTGGCTGTTAAAAGTAAGTTTTTACCACACACACACGCACACACATATACACACATATATATATATATAACTCATATATATATATAACAACCTTAGCATATATATATATATATGAAAAATATAGTAACGATGACATAGTTGAACTGATTAAAAAAAAAGTCTTAGGACATATAAGTCTTCATAGATAAATAAACTTGCATTATTTATTTCAGGTTAGTTAGGTCGCATTTAAAAAAATTCGCAAGTTGAATTAGGTTGGGGTTAGGTTAGGTAGGTTTACGTCTTCTGTGGTTTGTTTAAATCATTGCTCAACCTAAGAGATATATATATAAAAAAAAAAAAAAAAAAAAATTCGACTCTTTACAAATCTTTTTATGTACCATAGAGTCACCCTGTGAAAAGATTTTTGAAATCCGACGTACCGTGTCCGTTGCTATGAGCTTGACTCCATATATATATATACTATAACATTGTATGCTATCTTACATATATATATATATGCCTGTCTATATATATATATATATATATATATATACTATGGTATATTGGAAGCTCTTAATATTATCGTCTGAACATCAAACTCCCGACACGAAGAGCAGGTACTGGCAATCTTATAAATTGTTTGTACGACGACATGAGACAAAAAATTCAAAGTATGTTGTCAAGCCAGTCCAAAGATGGTAAGTTTAATCACTTTAATATAACATTCGATTTATGGACATACACCAAAAATCAAAGTCAGTTTTTAGCCCTAACTTCACACTCAATTGATGAAACTTGGAAATTGCGTGTTTTTTGTATCGGATGCATTCCATGTGATGAATCTCATACAGGTGATAACATAAGTGCTTCAATATCAAAGTGTTTTCAAGAACTTAAATTTAGAATGCCTTCCTTTGCTGTTACTTATAATGGAACAAATATTATTAAAGCATGTCAGAAATTGAATATAAAAAGATTACCTTGCATTGCACATACTATAAACTTATTGATCCCGTTTTATTTCCAAAACCACATAATTCCTCATTTACATCAAACATTGTTGATAAAGTTCGAAATATTGCAACGTTATTCAAAAGATTTTCAAAAATTTGGAATGACTACAAAGCAATCTATAAATCAGAAAAAAATACTTCACATAATCCAAACCAAATTACGAGAGATTGTAAAACAAGATGGAATAGTTCATTACCATATATGATAGACGAAGCTGTCAGTTAAGCAGAGCAGTTAGAAATTGCAGCTTTGAAGTTAAAACTTCCATCCCTGGCTATAAGACCAAATGAAAAAATAATTTTAGAAAATTTGCAAGAAATTCTGAGACCTTTCATAGAAGCATCGCAAATTTTGTGTGGAAGTAAATATCCTACATCTTCGATAATTATTCCAACTGTTTATGCTATAAGCTCTCAGTTATCATCAATAGAAGATTTGCATGAAGAAACAGAAAAGGCTAAAGAACAAATTCAAAATGAAGTTAATCAAAGACTAATAATCCCCTACGTTCAATACCCAATTTGTCTTATGAAAAAATACTTGGACCCAAAATTTAAGAAAAAAATATTTTCTGATTCTGACTTTGGAATTATTATTAATGGTATAGAAACTTTTTAAAGGAAAATATGAAAATCCCGGAACCGGACGTTACTGTAGAATCACCAACTAAACTACGAAAGCGAGATCTAAGACCATTTTCTTCGAAAACTTTGAGCCATGATATAAATATTTCAAAGACATCTTGTATATCAATGTTTGACAATTTACTTACAAAGTCTAGCGATAGTGTCATCTGTAGATTCATCTCTATATAATAAACTCCAACTTTACAAGAAATATTATCAAAAGGACAAGACTATAAGAACAATTGATTTCGACATTTTAACATTTTGGAAGGAAAAGGAGGCTTTGTTCTCAATACTTAGTAAAGTAGCTAAAGTTTTTCTTGCTATCCCAGCAACATCGGTTGGAAATGAAAGACTATTCTCAAAAACCGGCGATCTAATAATGATCTGAAGAAGACAAGACAATTCGAGAAAATGTTGAAAAGTGTATTTTCGGCCACAAGAAATCTAAATTCTGCCCAATAACTAAAAGAATACTCTATAAGTCTAATAGTATATATAACCTTATAACATATATATCTTACTATATACTATATATATATATATATATATATATATATATATATACTATATTTATATATATATATGTATATATATATATATATATATGTGATGATATTATTGTGTGGTAAAATTGCAGTTTAACTAAAATATCTACAGGATAACCTAACATATATATATATATATATATATATATATATATATATATATATAATATATATATCTTGAATATTAATATATAATAATATATAATAACCTTAATATATATATATATATATACTTTATATATATAAATAGTACAGGTTTGGGATATAACAAATCCCTACGGGATATGTAATAACCAATATATATAATATATATATATATATACCATACCTATATATATATATAATATATATATATATATATATATATATATATATATATATATACTTAACTTTATATAACATATATATATATATATATATATATTACGGTAAAGAATTGCTTTCGTTTAATATATATATATATATACGGGATATATATATATATATATATATATATATATATATATAATATATATAACAATAATATATATATATATATATCTATATATATATATATATATGGATAAATAAATAAATAGTGATAAAAATATCGAATTCTTTATTGTTCTTCTTAATTCCTTAACCAACACTACAGTTTGTACAGTCACAGTGGCTATAGTAAGAGGTGCGGTGCGGTGCGTGGTGCGCAACTGCTGGTGCGGTGCGGTGCGCCAAACCATGGTACCGGTGCGGTGCGGTGCGGTGCGCCCAAGTTCAAAAACTCGTGAATTGCGGTGCGGTGCTGGGTGCTGCACAGCTGGTGCGGTGCGGTTCCGGTGCCCAAAAAACAGAAATTAAATATAGCCTAATATATATATACATATATATATATATATATATATATATATATATATATATATATATAAATACATACTATATATATATATATATATATATATATATATATGACTTATATACTATAAATATATCTTTCTTATATATATATATATATATACTATATATATATATTTATATATATATATATATATATATATATATATATATATATATATATATATATGTTTTCCTTATTTAATTAATATAATCGTTTAGTCTTAATTTGTTTTGATTATTTTTTCTTATAAATTAAAATTAAAGTCTTAAGCAGGAAACTGTGCGAGGCCATTCTCTCCTTAACCTTGGCTTCGTCTTGCTCAGACGTTAATTGAGTACACCCCCTCAGATAATGTACTTCCCCAGTGGGTAGTGGTGATATATATATATATATATATATATATATATATATATATATATATATATATATATATATATACATATAACATATATACTTATCATATCTATATCTATATATATAATATATATATATATATATATATGTAATATATATATATGTATATATAATAATAATAATACTCTATCACCGTTGTTAATATATAAATAGACACATATCTTTATAGCTATTTATATTGCCTTATATATATATATATTTTGGCTAACTATAGATGAATCCTGCTTTGACTCGGGGATGCCTCGGTCACTGCTGAAAAGGTGGGGGCCGTAATCACCGATGGGATGAACAGGTTCATTCCATTTTCAACTAAATCTTTTCTCCCCAAACTCCATGGTTCGATGGAGCATTCGCTGTTGAGAGAGACAGTGCGTATCGGGCATGGAAAAACTCTCATTCTCCTATTACTTTTACTCATTTTCATTCATCGGAATCGTTGCAGGATACTATTCGACAGGCTAGGCGCACTTTCACTAAAAGAAAATTGCCTACCATGCGCTGGTTCTCTACTGATAAAAATTTCTGGCCCCTTGCCAAAATCATCTCTAACAACTTTGTAAATCTGCCTTTTTCTCCAATTCACTATGACCGGTTTCTGTGCTAACTCTCCTTCTGAAACCAATCTCTTGGCCTCCTTTTTCATCTAATTCTACCCCTAGACGATTCAGCATCCCTCTCCCTACTTCTTCCCATGTCTCTACCTGTGATTTCACATGATCGTGTGCATGGGATCTGAGATCTATGACTCTCTGGAAGGGCTAATGGCCCGGATCAAATATCCCATGTTTTTGTGAGGAGTGTGTGCTTCAGGCACAGGCGCCTGCAACCTCGTTCAACTCTCTCTATGTCTTAATACTAATACTTTTCCTCAGTGTTGGAAGCGCATATAATAACCAGTCCGAAAAAAGGTAGCCGCTAAGTCAGCTAACTATCTATTACTAAATCTCGCGTATTCTATCTAAAATCTTTGAAACTCTTCTTAACTTTCATTTCCTGGATCATCTGGAGTCTCTTCGCTCACCCTGAATCTTCAATTATGGCTTTCGTCGTTCGAGGTCAACTGTTGACATATTCTATTTAACTGATTTATGGTTTCTGCGCCAGGAACCATGGGAGTCTTGCGTCGTGTGGCGCTTGACATATCCAAAGCTTTTGATGGGTTTGGCACGCGTCACTGCTCTCAAGCTCCCTTCTTGGGTTTCCTCCTTCTCTTTGCTTACTCTTGTCTAGTTTTCTCTCCGATCGCTCTATATCAGCACTCGTTGATGGAGCGAGCTCGCCTCCTCTGTTAACTGTGGTGTTCCGCAAGGTTCTGTTCTATCTTCAGCTGTTCTCACTTTTTGTCAGATCTTTCTCAGCTGTGCTTCAACTCTGTTCTCTTATGCTGATGAAACAAGCATATTCTTCTACTCACTTCAAATCTGTCCTCATTTGCTTCTAGAGTTGCCTCTCGTCAGCTTTCCGATTCTATCCTTGTCGATCTGGATGAGATTTCCCGGTGGGGTCACCGCAACCTCGTAAAATTCAACTCTTTAAAAACTCAAGTTCTACAAATCTCCCTCTCAAAAACACCTTCGACCTTTCCTATTTCCTTCAATGGCTCTAACGTCTCTCCTGTGAGTAACATAAACATTGACATTCTTGGTCTCAACATAAACAACAAATTATCTTGGAAATCTATAGTTTATTTCAGGTGGCCTCAAAGAAGCTGGGAGTTCTGTTCAGGTTGCGGGAATTTTTTTCCTCACCCAACCTCACATTATCTGGGCCTTATTCTTTGTATGTGGAGTACTGTTCTGCTCACATTTGGGGGGCTCAGCTCCACCCTTCTATTGGATACGGTTGAGTCTAAAGATCAGAGATAATAAACTGTTCCTACTTTCAAACTCTCTTGACCCTCTATCTCTGCACGACGTGACGTTGGCACACTATCTCTTTCTCTGTTTTCTGGTGGTAGATGCTCTGGGGAGTTGGCATTTCGATTTACAGTTCCATTGAGGTATACTCACTAATACTGCAGAGGTGCTACTTCTTATAATTTGTATTCAAAAGAATAGACTTTGTTCGTTGTGTTGCCTCTTTCTTTCCAGCTATGTTCTGTGGACTCCTTGCCTTCTTCTGTTTCCAACTATATTTAATCTTCCTCTCTTTAAATCCCACGTTTGCGCTCACCTGAGAGATTTGTCTTAGGCTGGAGATTGGGTGGGTTTCTTGTTTTATTCCCTTACCTCATTAGGGCTCGGCCCGTGAGTGGTGGTAACTGGTTTTAAAAAAAAAAAAAAAAATAAAAAAAAAAATAAAAATAAAATATATATATATATATATATATATATATATATATATATATATATATATATGTAGTACTCCATTATAACTTTGTAAAATAATTTTAATTTATGTTCGTACTTATGCTAAGATTTGCGCGAGCAAAATTTTAGCATAAGTCAAAGTGAAAATATATATAAACTCTTCCTTTTGAGATACTCTTTAGTCAGATAAAGTCAGTCAGATCAAATTATTAAAAATCAAAAGAAAATCTCACTCAAGATACTCTCTTCAGAAATCCTCCCAGCAAGAGCGATAAACTTCAAGGAAAAGGCTGCGACTTGAATTTCTATCACAAATTTTCGCACTCAACGAAGAGTCTGAGGCAAGTTCGAAAAACGCACTGGAAAAGGCTGCGACTTGCAATTCGCCTACAAAGAGTATCTCAACAGAAGGGACTTATTACTTTACTTTTATTGAATATCATTACTTATGTTTAATAAAAATATCATTTCAAATATGGATTTCTAAATTTACCATCCTTTTATATAGGGTGCTTGCTCTTAAATAAGCCACCAATCTAGCAAGTACGACCCTATATAATTGGTGAACCCGGAGAAGAACACCCAGAACTTCACTCAGCAAAACAACATCGAAAAAGCCGATAACACCAAAATTATCAGGAAGAACACTCAGAAGATGACTACGAAGCTCATCCACATAAACACCCGACACCTCAGAGCCATTTTTAATAAATTCTGGATTATGGTCTTCAACTTTTCACAACTATCACATTGTCAGACATAGCAAACTTCCTTTCGGCATGGATTTCTTTCATCATTCCAAGTTTGGATTATGGGCAGAAACTCATTTTGAATTCCCACTACGAACTTTGATTCCTTTTCGAATTCTAATAGTTCTTGTGAAACTCTCACTTTTATATCATGAAGAAATTTTCAGATAAGGACCCAAATTGTAAACAATTTTTACTTCTATTATATATATATTCCTTTACGGTATGGATTTCTTTCATCTTTTTAAGTTTGTGATTATGGGCAGAAATTCATTTTTGAATTCCACTACAAACTTTGATTCCTTTTCGAATTCTAAATGGTTCTCTGACATCTCCCTTTTATGTGAAAGAAATTTTTTCAAATAAAGAACCTAAACTTCAAGCAACGTCTCTACATGTGTCAAGCAATGTTTCTCTCTTAACTACAGTTTGAAAACTACGTGTGCATTGGTCAAATCATGGATACGTTAGAAACATCTTATACTGGATAACTCCTTGGGGATTTAATAGTTTCAGTCAATGTAGCCTATTTAACTTGTGAATAATTCATTTGTTTCATATCAATAATTATTATATATAACATTTTGTACTTTTATGCATTAAATGTTTGTATGTTTGTTTATATCTAACGGATATAACCAAATTATGCTTGTGTTTAAATGCACTTTTTATTTTCTGTATATATATATAACATTATTGTATTTATAATATGTATTCAAATACTTGTATATATGTTTAGATCTTCGGATGTAACCAGTTGTACTACGTACTTGAATATTCTTCAAATTTCATGTATACTATTTTTGCCTTCCTTATGTTTTGTATGTTTATATTGGACCATTCACTAAATATCTTGCATTTGAAAAGTACTTTAATTTTATAATATTTTTAACAACTTTTTTAACTATCTCTTGTATAATTATTATAACATGCTTTCTCACTCCGTGTTTAGCGCAGGAAGTAATGTAGTACTCCCATTATAACTTTGTGAAATAATTTGGTATTTATGCTAAAATTTTGCTTGAGCAAATTTTAGCATAAGTCAAAATGAAAATATATATTTTGAGATACTCTTTAGTCAGATAAAGTCAGTCAGTCAAATTATTAAAAATCAAAGAAAATCTCCTCAAGATACTCTCTTCAATCCTCCCAGCAAAGGCGATAAACTTCAAGGAAAAGGCTGCGACTTGAATTTCTATCACAAATTTTCGCACTAAACGAAGAGTCTGAGGCAAGTTCGAAAAACGCACTGGAAAAGGCTGCGACTTGCAATTCGCCTACAAAGTATCTCAACAGAAGGGACTTATTACTTTACTTTATTGAATATCTCTTTACTTATGTTTAATAAAAATATCATTTCAAATATGGTTTAAGTTTACCCAAATCTTTTATATAGGGGTGCTTGCTCCAAATGGCCCACCAATCTAACTTAAGTACGACCCTATATATGTATATCCTATATATATATATATATATAGATATAGATATAGATATATATATATATATATATATATATATATATATATATATAACTTCTTCTTCCCTCTTTACTCTATAATATATATATATATATATATATCCACATTTTAGAACACAATACTTTCGACAGTTAGAGATACTTTAAAAAATCTGAGTAATTTCCCTGTTAGGCACTATTATTATTTATTTGATGTTTCTATATTCTTTTGAAATTGTATTCATTTATATAAATGAATACTTTCAAACACTGGAAAAGTTTCGGTACGTAGGGTAGTTATGTTATTGTTATTGTTATTGTAGTTATTATTTTATTTCTTCTTCTTCTTCTTCTTCTTCTTCTTCTTCTTCTTCTTCTTCTTCTTCTTCTTCTTCTTCTTCTTCTTCTTCTTCTTCTTTCCGATTAGTATTAGAAATATTTTTGTTATTATTATTATTATTATTATTATTATTATTCTTCATTATTATTATTATTATTATTATTATTATTATTATTATTATTATTATATTATTATTATTATTATTATTATTATTCTTATTATTATTATTATTATTATTATTATTATTATTATTATTATTATTATTATTATTATTATTATTATTATTATTATTATTCTTTTTGTTCTTTTTGATCATTTCTTCATATCATTCTTATTATTCTTATTATTCTTATTATTCTTATTATTGCTATTCATATTATTATTGTTATTATTAGGAACAAATTTTCATGATTTGATAATTGGTTTTTTAAGACAACAAATAAAAATTATATCTTTACTATTTTAACATTACCTAGAACTTAGAGAGAAGAGAGGAGAGAAGAAGAAGAAAGGAAGAGATTTAAAATCATTCTTTAACTCGTACATTTTTATTAAAAGTTAAGAACTTTACTAACTTCTCTAGAGATAGTTTCTTAATAAGAATCAAACCAATAGCTTTCTCAAGACAAGATATTATTCGATTATCATATATGTTATGTTTGTGTCCTATGAAATGTATTTAAACTTGCAGTATACTAGCTACTTTTCTAAACTACTTTCATGTGTATAAATTATGTTTAATTATTACAAAAGAAAATAATAATATAATATATATATATAATATATATATATATATATATATATATATATATATATATATATATATATATATATACGTATATATATATATATATATATAATATATATATATATATATATATATATATATATATATATATATAAAAACTTCTTTCATATATATAATATCATCTCTCATATCATCTCGCATAACTTGCTCAACATATATATATATATATATTTAAGGAGTGCAAAAACTATTTAATTTTATTGCTATATTTCTTTCATTTCTTCATTTATTTTCACTATTTAAATCAGTTTAACAAAAAATTGCTTCAACTATTTCTGAAACTCCTTGCAATTTTCTCTTATCTCTTATCTTCGTCTCACTCAGACATAATTGGGTAAATTTGTTGGGGTACGTTGCTATTAATGGGAAAATTTCTCGGCAGCGACAGACTTGGCAAGCCAGCGGTATCTGTAATCAGCTCGTTTAATTTAGAAATTTTTCTCCATGGGATACTGACGGGAAGTATGAGTGGCTAAGTGGTAAAGTATTAACTTTACTTTCCCTTTCAAGGGGAAGAAGTTCTATTTTTAGCGAAAACAATTATATTTGTTGA
>JABUQX010137028.1:0-7500 GCA_015478945.1 Trachelipus rathkii | reverse complement strand
GATATTATTATTATATTATTCTGCAAATCAAAAATTCACTATAATTGCACTTATTCAATCATAGATAATCACTACATTTAATTATTGAATATTATTATACTGCACCTTGTATCACTTGATGACTTTGATAGATTTTAATTCGATTCACCTCGATGATCTCACTTATATTTCGCCTATTATTCAGCACTATCTAGATTTTAAATATATTATTATTACTATCACCACTATCACTATTATTTATTAACTAACATTCGGTGAAAAAGTATATATATATATACTATCGTTAGAGCGTATCTTATTATAAAATATTATATAATAGTATATATATATATCCTTTTCATATCGTAAGTATATGTATATCTTAGCATCTCAGCTATATGATATAACTATATAATAGTATTATTATAATATATATATAATAGTTATTAATGATAGTCTTTATATAGCGATGAGACTATATAGATCCTAGGTATCATATGATTATCAGTGTCATGAATATATATATATATATATAGTATTATTATATATATATATATATAATTATATATATATATATATATATCTTATATATACGTATATAATATATATATATATATACTATACAATATATATATTGTATACTACGTCTATATAGTATATGTGTGTGTTGTGTGTGTGTTGTGATGTCGTTGGTGTTTATGTGTGTGTGGTGTTGTGTCGTGTGCGCCTGTGTGTGGTAAAAGAAACTAATAACATGCAGTCTTGTGTTCTAAGCTACTTAGATCAATCTCTTAATTTTTTTGTTATGTCTTGTTTTACCAGTAGTACTTCTCTTACAAATACTACTGCAATCTGCGAACTACTACTTTTACTACTGCTTCCACTCTGTTTTTTTAGCTTTGCTTTCGTCCTGCTAATTGTAGATTAATTATTCTTACGCTATTTAATGACAAGCTGTTCTTCATGAAAGGTAATTGGCCAAATTTTATTTCTTTTAATAACGTTAATTAACTTCCATGCAACAAATGTATTTGTATTGTTAGTAATGGCTTAAGTAAAAGTATTTATTTCGAAAAATGAATAATAATAATAATAAAAAAATAATCAAAATAATAATAATAATAATAATCAATAATAATGATAATAATAACTAATAATAAGAATAATAATAGATAATAATATAAATAATAAACTAATAATAATTATATAATAATAATAATTTAATAATAATACATAAAAATATATCAATAAGTAATAGAGCAACCTGGAGATATATAATATAATATATAATAATATAATAATAAGAATAAGAAGTAATAATATATATATAATAATTAATAATTTAATTAATAATGATATTAATATAATAATAATCACTAATAAAAATAAAATAGTACATAATCTTAATGAAGTTTCTAATAATAATATATAATAATATATATAATAATAATAAAATAAATATATAATAATAATAATAATAATAATAATAATAATAAAGTAATATAATACATAAGTAACGACAGTCTAATTATAATATATTAGTTCTTCAACTTACTGTTACAAACTTTTAAATATTTTAGAAACCAAAATGTTGGTTTTACAATCTTTTTTTCTTTATCGAATAAAAAATTTTGAACCAAATGTTGTAATAATGTTTTTTACTTCTAAGATTTTTTCTTAACTTTATCTGGTTGTTTACTTTTTGTTTTATATATAGGTAATATTTTTTATACCATATATATAATTTTCACTATTCTTTTTAGCTTTACTTTTTTTTTTTTTTAGCTCTTTTTTTTTTTTTTTTAATTTTTGCTTTTGCTTTTTTTAAAGATTTTAATTTTTTGTTTTTTTTAGTTCTGTTCTGGCATAAGGTGCCTCGAATCTAAACTATTATCACCAGCTGCCCTTTCCATAGAAATGTGTCGTTTAAATTATTTTCTCTTCTTAGAACAATTCGTGTAGCAAGTTGAGTATCGAGTTTATATTACCTACTCATACGTATATGATTACCTATATATATATACATATATTATATATCTACTTTATTATCTGTATTTATATCGTAGTATATTGAGATATAATTTATATATATATATATATATATATATATATTTAGATGACTATAAATATATTATATATATATATTAATATTATATATATATAATATCTTACTATATATATATATATATATATTGTACTATTATTACTATATATATATATTAATAATATATATAATATCATATTATATATGTATATATATATATTTATATATAGTATATAGGTATAAAAAATCATATATACTATATATATATATATACTATATATATATATATTATTAAATATATAGTATATAGTATATATTGTATGCATACTATACTATTATTTCTATACAAAGTAAAAGTTTTTTTGATAATATATAATAGTACTATATAGTATATATATATATATCTATGTCATGTGATATTATTATTTTTTACCATACTTTATATATTATATTATACTGATAGCTTATTTTTTTTCCTTAGCTACTTCTCTCTTTAATCCTGTATGACTAAGAGTATTATCAGGCTATACACTACTTATCAGCCTCATCATCTCATATGTATATATTATGAATATTATTATATAACTCGTACTAAATAGTATATATTATATATATATATATATATATATAGTAGTATATATGATAATAACTGGTTATATACTATTATAATCATTATGCTATTATACAGGTACTATATAATATATCTATTAGCTATTATATATTATTACTATATATTATAATTCTATAGATAAAACATTTTATATATATAAATAAAATTTACTACAATGAAGTAAATATAATATATATATACTCGTCATACTATATACTATGTATCTTATATATACTATAGATATAGTATATCTATGATTAACGCGGTCTCTAGTTCATATATACACATTATATGATGCAATTGATTTTGAATATTTTTAGTAAGGTATCATCTCCTTCTCTCTCTCATGGAAGAGAATGTTCTGGGCTGCTCTATCTCTCATTCCTTGCGAAAGTTTATTCATTCTGTATATTCGATTCGGATGGTCTCCTGATTTGCTAACTCTCCTCAGACTGAAGAAGTGCCTTAAAATCTCTTCGGGCCTGCCGTATTTTCCTCTAACCACGCCTGGACGATTCTGGCATTCCCCTCCTCCACCGTTCATCCTTCTCAGTGCCTATTGCTCTTTGCCATGTGTATTACATTTTGACGGGTGCACCGTGGGCTCCTGAGATCTATGAACGTTAGGAAGGGGGGTGCCGGATGGGATTCCTCCCCGAGTTTTGAGGGAGTGGCTTCCGAGCTGGCCCCCTCGCCCTCGTTCAACGTATATTCTCTATGTCTTCAATACTAACCACTTTTCCCTCAGTGTTGGAACACGCACATGTCCAACCTGATTCCGAAAAAAGAAGCCGCTCTGATCCTTCTAACTATCGCCTATAGCTCTCACTTGTATTCTATCTAAGATCTTTTGAAACCTTCTCAAACTCTCACTTCTTTTAGACCATTCTGGAATCTCATTTCTCTCTTTCCGATCGCCAGTACGGCTTTCGGCGTTCGAGTCGACTGGTGATATACTTTCCTATTTAACCGATTTTATGTTTTTCCGCCTTAGGGAACTACGGGGAAGACTTGCGTGGAGCGCTCTGACATTTCCCAAAGCATTGACCGTTGTATGGCATCGTCACTGCCTCCAAAGCTCCCCTCCTTGTTGCCTCCTTTCTCTTTGCACTTATTTGTTCTAGTTTCTTTTCAAATCGCTCAATATGGCTGTTGTTGATGGGGCGCAACTCTTCTTCCTTTCTGTCAACTTCTCTGTTCCTCAGGGTTCTGTCTATTCTCTCCTACTTTATTCCTACTTTTTCATTGATGATCTTCTCACCTGCACATCTAACTCTATTCACTCATTTGCCGATGAACTCGACCTGTCATTCTTCAACTCATTTCAATTCTGCTCCCCTCTTTTACTTCTAGAATTGTCCTCTCGTGTCTTGAATCTTTCCGATTCTATTCTCGCTGAGTTGGATTAGAATGCCGGGGTCGGGTCTCTCGAACCTTGTTGAAATTTCAATTCTGTAAAAATCAACTTCGTTTCAAATGCTCCCTCTCTAAGACACCTTCTAACTTTCCTATCCCTTTCGACGGTTCTCTTGCGTCTTCTCCTGTTGACAATATAACAATATAAACACTTAACATAAACAATAAAAATGTCTTTGGAACATGCTCACATCACAGACGGTTGCTAAGGCGGACCTCAAAGAAACTTGGGATTTTCTGTTTAGAGCTAGCGAGGAACTTTTTTCCTCTCACAGTTACTTCCAGGGTTATACAAGGGCTCTCATCCGCCCTTGTAGGCGAAGTACTACTCTCAGTTATCTGGGGGGCTCAGTTTCACCCGAAGTCTTTCGTGGTAGTGGTCGAGTCAAAAGGCAAAAAGACTGCTTATAAACGTCCGTTTCTTGTCTAGTTCACTTACCCTCTAGGCTTTGCGGCGCCGTGTTGGTGCTTTTATCTCTCTTTCTATAGGTACCGCAACCGGCAAGTGCTCGAGGGAGCTTCCCACTCGCGTGCCACCACCTTTACGACCACCTCGTAGCACAAGGGGTGCATGTATCGGCACCCATGGTTGTGTTGATATTAGCACTCAGACGTAGTTCGCTGTGGTGCCTCCCTCTTTGCCTGCCACCTCTGTTCTGTGAATTCTCTTCCATTCTTCTGTATTTCCTACTCAATTTAATCTCCCTCACTGTAAGGCCGCGCTCTGCCCATCTGCGTGATTTGCGTTAGATGATAGTTTTGTTGGATTTGTAACACCCCCTCCTTGCAATAGCTTGCCCGTAGCGGATGGTGATGTCTGGTTAAAAAAAAAAAAAAAAAAAAAAAAAAAAAAAAAAAAAAAAAAAAAAAAAAAAAAAAAAAAAAAAAAAAAAAAAAAAAAAAAAAAATAAAAAAAAAAAGGTAACATTACCGGTTCACGGCCGCCTCCTTTTAAAACTCAAGAGAACTTAATTTGTGGATAAGAAATGAGATATAAAATTTCACCGTTCCACCGGCTGCACCTTTAATAAACTAGAGGAAGACTCATTGTGGATAGAGTAATGAAGAGTAAGTTCACCGGTTCACTAGCTGCATCTTTAAAACTACAAGTGAACCTAATTGTGGATAGAGTAATGAATAGTGAGCTCACCGGTTCACCGGCTGCATCTTTAAAACTAGAAGAGATCTAAATTGTGGTTAGAGTTTTGAAGAGCAAGTTTATCGGTTCACCGGCTGTATCTTTAAAACTGCAAGAAAACTTAATTGTGGATAGAGTAATGAAGAATAAATTCACCGGTTCACTGGCTCTATCTTTAAAACTAGAAGAGAACTTAATTGTGGATAGAGTAATGAAGAGTAAGTTCACCGATTCACCGACAATATCTTAAAAACTACAAGAGAACTTAATTATGGATGGAGTAATGAAGAGTAAGTTCACCGGTTCACCGGCTGCATCTCTAAAACAAAAAGAAAACTTAACTGTTCACAAAGTAATGAAGAGTAAGCTCACCGGTTCACCTGCTGCATCTTTAAAACTACAAGAAATCTTTATTATGGATAGAGGAAATGAAGAATAAGTTTACCGGTTCACCGGTTCACCAGCTGTATCTTTAAAACTACAAGAGAACATAATTATGGATAGAGTTATGAAGAGTAAGTTCACCGGTTCACCGGCGGTATCTGTAAAAACTACAAGAGAACTTAATTGTGGATAGAGGAATGAAGAGTAAGTTAACCGGTTCACCGGTTGTCTTTAAAACTAGAAGAGATGAAGAAAGAATAAGCTCTATTTTTGAGTTTAGATAGACGAAGAATTTAGGATAGTTTAAAACATTGATTCCCAAAGTGGTCTATATAGACTCCCAGGGGTCTACAACGACCTGCAAAGGGTCCACGAAAGTCTTCAAAAATATTGCGGGGTCCATGGATTAAATTGGGCGGTCACGTAGTGGGATTTCATTTAGGCATTATGATATTAATTTATATTAATTTAAATATTTCATAAAATATGTTAAGTTGTAGCCATTCGCGTTTGTGGTGCGCAATACACTTTGAACTTGTAAAAACTTGTACATGATGATACTGGTATATCATCATGTCACACACATACGCGCAGTAGAAATTCTTCGCGAAGACAGCGCAATTCCCTGTGTACCTTTTATACAACAAAGTTTTAAGCAATGACGCTATGAAACCATTTAAACTGGAGGATCATCTGAGAAGATGTCACCCTCATAAAACAGGTAAAGATTTGAAATACTTTCAAACACTTAAAGATAAAATTCAGAAGAGACCCACGGTGGATAGAATGTTTGCTTCGACGTCACAAAGAGACGATGATGGTTTGCGGGCGACTTACAATATCTCACTACTTTAGCAAAATCCGGAAAACCACATAACTATCGGAGAAAAGTTAATTTTCCAGCCACTTGAAGAGTTTGGTTAAAAGCCGTATTTAACCAACACCTCTCGGATATCGTAAAAGAATTTCGTTAAGCAACAACACAGTTGAAAGACTTATTGATGAAATGAGTTATGATATTGAGAGCTTCTTGTGTAAAGATTTGCAAACGACCCATTTCTCTATACAGCTGGACGAGTCACCTTTACCTGGTAATGAAGCATTATATTGGCATATGTTCGTTTCATTATGGATCAAGAAATCTAAGAAGAACTGCTCTTCGCGAGAACTTTGACAACCGACACTAAAGGCGAATCAATATTTGATATTTTGAAGGATTACTTCATAGAAAAAACAATCCACTTATCAAATATAATATCAGTAACTGCAAATTCAAATTCACCGCTTTTATTGGTGGATTTATATTCTTTAAACTGCTTTAAAAAGCTTTAATTACAACACCCTTCGTGGTATTCAATGCCAACGGCTTCTTATATGTACACTTTGATTTGCATGAATCTCTTCAATTAGTCATTCATGCAGTAAACCGAATCCGAAACAACGCGTTGAATACGAGGTTATTTGCGAAATTGTGTGAAGAAAATGACGAGAACTTTCATCAAATTACTCCTTCACACTGAAGTACGCTGGGTGTCAAAAAGCTTATGTTTGACAAGATTTTTTGCACTTTTTGAGACTATTTTAGAGTTTCCTGATGGTAAAGAGCAAGTTTAAAAGAAATTTTAATCAATTGGGAACCCAGACATTGTCTATTTAAACAGAATTTGTTTACTAAAATTTAATGAGGTTAACTTGCAGTTACTAGGTGACAGTCTAAATTTGATTAAAACAAAGTCCATCATTTCAGCGTTTCTTGCCAGAATTAAGCTAATGAAGCAAAACATTGGACGGCGAGAATTTTTCCAGTTCCCCAATTTGTCACAGACAAACTGTCAGGAAGACGACATTTCAACCTACGTTCAACTTTTAAATGCCCTCTATTCAGATTTTGAAACTGGGTTTGAGGATGTTTTCACTATGGTAATACCA
>JABUQX010137027.1:12500-22655 GCA_015478945.1 Trachelipus rathkii | reverse complement strand
TAATTAGTAGCAAAATTCCGCATGATAACAAAATTGTTTTGTAAAGACATATGGAAATTGTTAATTGCTGTAAGGGATAGCTTTCTGTCATAGACCAGGATTGTCAAACTCGTTGCTTCGGGGTCGGATTGCAATATTAGATGTTTTACTTGTGCCGGATTAGAGTTATGTAAATTTCGCTCGATAGAAATCGAAAATGAATTGTTATAGTTATACTCTAGGAACCGACGGGCCCCGCCTCGGCCCCGGCCCGGCCCCGGCCCCGGCCAAAAATAAGGAAAAACCGGGGTTTTCTACCGGTGTTAACTGTAAATCACTAAATAATAGAGGTTAAATCAAACAAAATAAAAAAAGTTATTTTATTCCCATTACTCCTTTGTACATCACTGAAAACATATATAAACATACTAATATCAGGAATTTTTTATTTGGTATTTACTATGATTTCAAATTAAATTTGAGGCCAAATTATAATTTTTTCCGAGTTTTTTTAACATAAAAATATTCGAAATTGGATATATCAAATTCGGAAAAAGAAATAAATATAATTGTTAAAATATTAATGTATTATTTATTGAAAGTAAACATCTTCAAGAAAATCAAATATTTTCCAAAATCTCTTTTCAAAATTATTTATTAAATTGAATTAATATATATATATATATTAAATATATATATATATATATATATATATATATATATATATATATATATATATATATAATATAATTATATATATATATAATATATATATATATATATATATATATTATATATATAATATATATATATTATATTATTATATACTATAGGGAGTGCTTTCGTGATACCCGCCCCTTCGTTCACTATTTCTCTATGTCTCTAATACTAATACTTTCCCTCATTGTTTGGAAGACGCTCTTGTCAACATTCGAAAAAAGGGAAGAACCGCTCTGATCTTCTAACTATCGCCCATAGCTCTCACTTGTTTCTATCTAAGATCTTTGAAACCTTTTCTCAACTCTCATTTCTTAGATCATCTGAAATCTCATTCACTTCCTTTCCGATCGTCAGTACGGCTTTCGGCGCTCTAGTCTACTGGCGATATTACTTTCCTATCCAACTTGATCTATAGTTTTCCGCCCTTAAAAACTACGGGGAGACTTGCGTGGTGGCGCTTGAATATATAAGGCATTTGACCGGGTAGTTATGGCATGCGTCGCTGCTCTCAAGCTCCCCTCCTTTGGGTTTCCTCCTGCTCTTTGCTTACTTATGTCGTTTTCTTCTTTCAAATTCGCTCAATATCGGCTGTTGTTGATGGGTGACTCTTCTTCCTTTCTTATCAATAGTCTTGTTCCTCATATTCTGTCTTATCTTACTATCATTTCCAATTTTCTTTAACGATCTTCTCACCTGCACATCTAACTCTATCCACTCATATGCATGACTCGCCCCTTCATTCTTAACTCATTTCAATTTGCTCCCTCTTTTTACTTCCTAGAATGCCTCTCGTTCATCTCCGATTCTATTCTCCTGATCTGGATAGAATTTTCCGGATTGGGTCGTCTGAACCTTGTGAAATTATTTTCTTTAAAAACCCAACTTCTACAAATCTCCCTCTCTAAGAACCTTCTAACTTCCTATCTCTTTCGACGAGTTTTGTCTCTCCTGTTGACAATTATAAACATCCTTGGCCTAACATAAACAAAAAAATGATCTGGGAAACCTCACATCACAACGGTTGCTAGGGCGGCCTCAAGGAAACTGCGGATTCTGTTTAGACTGCGAGAACTTTTTTCTCTCAGTTGCTCCAAGCTATACAAGGCCTCATCCGCCCTTGTATATGAGTACTTCTCTCATATCTGGGGGGCTCCTGGTTTCACCGGCTTTTGGATAGGGTCGAGTCAAAGGGCAAAAGGCTTATTAAACTGTTCTGTACTTTCAGTTCACTTGAACCCTCTATTTTTGTGGCGCAATGTTGGTGCTTATCTCTTTTTATAGGTACTGCAGCGGCACAAGTGCTCGAGGGAGCTTATCACTCGCGTACCACACCTTTACGACGCCTCGTAGCACAAGGGGTGCTGTGTCGCGCATGAGTTTTGTGTGATATTGGTAACTCCAGGCCAGTTCGCTGCGTTTGCTTCCTTCTTTCCTGCACCTCTGTTCTCTGGAATCTCTTACCATCTTCGGTGTTCCTGTTGAATCTTTAATCGTCTCTCACTTTAAAGCCTGCGTCTGTTGTTTCTAATCTGCGTAGTTTGCGTTAGTTGATGAATGTCTGTGGTGATTTTCCGCCCCCTCCCTGAAAAGGGCTCTGCCCGTGAGTGGTTGTTATATAATGTATATAATATATATATATATATATATATAATATATATATATAATATATATATATATATATATATATATATATATTATATATATATATATATATATATAATATATATGGTTATATTATATATATATATATATATATAATTAATATATATATTATATATATTATATATATTATATATAATATTATATATATATATTATATATTATTATATATTATATATACTATATATATATATAAATTTAATACAATTATTCTTCTAGAAAATCAATTATTTTCTAAAAATTTCTTTCGAAAATATTTATTTAAATTGATTTTAATTAAATGTTATTCCTTTAAATTAAAATTATTAATTACTTGAATTAATTTTTATCCTAAGTTTTAAGACTTTCAGTGTTTTTGATTTACATTTCTAAGGCCCCGGCCCGGGCCCCGGCCCCGGCCCCGGCCCCGGCCTAAATTAGTAGCAGCCCCGGCCCCGCCCGGCCCGGCAAAATTCCCGCCCCGGTCGGTCCCTAATTGCTATACTCTTCTTAATAGTGTATGTTCATAGTATAAATTTTGTTAATTTTATAAAAAGTACATTTTCAGATGGGTATTTCTAATTTTACAGTGACAAAGATGAATTTTTATATTTTTACCTTAGCTTTTACTATTACTACAGCATCCAGAAACTTTATTCCTTTTCTTTCCACGAAAATATTAAACTCTGGAGATAGACTAGTGGTTGCAACTTTCTTTATAGTATTTAGATGAATGTTTGTTAGTTTTGAACGATATTTTGACTTGTTAATGTTCATTTGGGGTAAAAATTGTTCACAAACGTAGGAGCTACCAAACAATGACATTATCTTGGAGAACAAAATCTTTAACTTTAGATATTTAGGTTCCAAATGCTTATAAAATGTTTTGATATTTACTTCTAAAAGCTTCTTTTTGAGAGACATATCACACTTTATATCTGTTAACTATGAGTTGAAGCTCTTCAGGGATGATGTCCAAGTTAAAGGGTTTAGAAAAACAACGAATTTTTGTTTCATATCATCAAAATCGGTGAACCTTTTTTTGAAGTCACTTTTTAAATCAGAAATTATACAGCTGTATTTTTCAAAGGGGATTTCTTCATGATTGGGAAGATCTTTCAAAGTGGCAAAATGAAAAGCTTTTCTTTAGAATTTGACTGAGCAAAGATCAAGTTTGATTTCAAGTGTATCGATTTATTCTGAAAACTCTGTTATTTACTTAACTTTTCCTTATAATTATTTGTTAAGCTCATTCAAATGACCACTCATGTCAACTATAAAAGCCAAATCATGAATCTTTTCATTGTTATTTAATTCAGGTATGTTTTTCTTCTTCATTTCCATGAAAATTTTCACTTCATCGAGCAGTGAAAAGAATCTTTTCAATACAGTGCCCCTACTTAACCAACGGACATTGCTATGATAAGGCAATCCATATGGAATATCAATGTCATTCAAGAAGTCATCAAATTGTCGGTGATTTATGGCACAACTACGAATAAAATTAACACTTTTTACTACAATATCCATAACATGATTCATTTTAAGGGCTTTTCAATAAAGCACTTCGCGATGTATGATCTTTATTCACGGACTGCAACTTTGATTTTAATCTGAAAATTACACCTAAATGACGCCCAATGATTTGAGGAGTGCCATCTGTAGTAACATTCACCATCTTGCACAATTCTGTATATAATTTATCTAAAGAAGTGACCAAAGATTTACAAAGAATGAAAAATAACATCACCTGTTGTTTGGTTTTTCACAGGAACCAAGTTCACAAATTCTTCCAAAATACACACATTCTCATCAACTCTTCAAATGAATATGCAAAATTGTGCTACATTAGTGATGTCAGTACTTTCATCAATAGCAATTGAAAATGCCAGAAAAGACTGAGTTTTATCTTTAAGTTGTGAATATAAATTTTCAGAAATATCCAGAGTGCGCTGTGCAATAGTATTCCTTGACAAGGGTATATCTGAAAATGATTTACGCTTTTCAGGACATATTATTTCCGAAGCCTTCAATATACAATTTTTAAAAAAAAATCACCTTGGGGAAAAGGGCTTTGACGAAGTTACAATTTCATTCGTTATGGCATAGCTATCTCTTACTGTAGATTCACTATTCTTACTTATGTTTTTAAAAGCTAATCGCCTATTCTCCAAGTCAGTAATTAATTTGTAAATTAATTCTTCACGAAGCTTTCCATCATAATGTTGGTATTTTCTTTGTGATTAGTTTTATGTCTTTGAACATTATACTCTTTCGCAACCGCAATTTTTTTGTTACAAATCAAACGGCTTACCATTCGATTCAATGGAAAAATATAAATCTCTCCATTTGTTCACCAGTTCTGCAGTTGAAGCAATTGCAATGGCAGCTTCACTCATCAAGTGTGGTTTGGGATTACTGATGTTGCTTCAGTGGGAAAATAGCAAGCGTACACTTTGCTATCGTAATTACCGGAAGGAAAAGTGACATCTGGATTAGAAAGCACCTGGCAGCAAATACAGGAAGGGTAGAAAGAAGGAACAAGCAAGGAAATTTTTCTCCAATATCAGCTTTAAATAATGAAACATGAATTACTCTTGTAAATTTTATTAATACAAAAGATATGGAACGCTAAAGCAAAGAAAAAAACAAGTGATGGTTAATAATTTCTAGAAATTATGGTAATGGACGATCTTCAGTTTCCCCAACGTTCGGAGTTCTTTGCTTTGTGGCTAAAAAGAAAGAGGCGGTTTCGCTTTCCACTCCAACTGCATCAAGGAAATGCTACAGAGATATTGTTTGTGAGAAATGTATGGCTGCGTAAATATATATATATATATATATAATATATATATATATATATATATATATATAACTTAACAATATATATAGCAACAAATACTCAACTCCTATATATATATATAACTATAATAATTAGTAACATATACTATATATATATATATATATATATCATCGAAGTTATTTCTCCACCAACGAATGGTCGGATTCTCAATCAGCAGTTTATGTTCTCCTGGCTAGTCATACTATATATATATATATATATGTAACCAACTATATATATATATACTCTGCTATATATATATATATATATATAGCCAACCAATATGCTATATATATATATATATCATCCAAGTTAAACTTCACCAGCCGAATGATTCAGGATTATAAGTAGCAGTTTTACATGTTCTCCCTGGCTGGTCATACTGTAGACATGAGATTTACAGCGATCAAAATATGTTGTGCCTGAACCACTCTTTGAACGTCACATTCGATTGAACCCATCTCACTGGGTAGTGTTTTGTAATAAACATCGCTGAGAAATGCTGGTGCCAATGTAAAATGCGCCGTTTTCTTGAGAATGAACACCAAAGGCCGATCACAGAGTGTACTTCCTGCCAACATTTAGAAGTGATGTGGCATCTCAAGCATCAGTCAACAAAGTTCTCTCAAAATATAGGGTCAATTGCGGCACACTTTAATCGTTCGACCATGGCTCAAAAGAACATAAAATACGGTTAGAATAATGTTGCACCAACTTTCGTGTATTGTGACGTTAGCACCACTGGGTGCACTTTCCAGATGACGATAAGGATGCAAGAACTATCTGCTTATCTGACTGCTTGCGTGGTCCTTATAATGATGAAATAAGCATCTTAACATCCCAGGACAATCTATTCTAACCAATTGTACTGCACAATCTATCCATTTGAAGAAGATGTCTGTTCGCGATCATCAGCAAAAACTCAGGTAATCGACCTAGCGACCGTCATTCCCTCTTAACCACTCTGAGAGAAATCAGTATTCAGTATCCTCAGACGTAATAACAGTCAGGGAATAAAATTTGTAAGTATGCGATATTGAGACGAAGATAAGGTTCACTTTCAGAGGAGCAATGATTTGCATTCCATAGCTGCACATTTTGGACCCTAAAAATCAATTCAGTTTTACAGAGGATTAAAGTCAGCGTCGGCCGAAAATGCGAATAAATTCAGAAAATATGTCTGGAATAATTTGCAAGAGAGGAAACTTTCAGATCGAAAACGTCATTTAAAAACAAATCACCAAGCACCACTATCACCCAACGTGCTTGGTACAATTACCTAATGAAGTAGTGATGATGCACATGAACTGCTGTCAAAGCCAGGCATCAAAAATACTTGACAAATAGGTCCTCTAACAGAGACCACTCTTACGCCAGTCATGTGGAGGAGATACCAGGGTAGACGATATCCTGATCTTTCACTGTTAACCCAAGGACTTACCTTGGTTGTCCACTTAGTGTGCACCAGTGAGCGATATAACCCAGAAGTAGTGTTGTATAGTCTACGATAGCAAAAACACTAAGTAAATTAAAAATGTTCCAGAGAGCTGAAAAATTATTAATTTTGAAGTATAACCTTTAAATAATTTATTTCAACGCTATGATTATAACTATCAACTGTTTGATGATCTGAGTATTAATGAAGTAGTTGCTAAATCTTTCAAAGCTGGCAGAGGTTAGAAGAGGTTGGGAAGAGGTTGGGGGAAGAGGTTGGGGGAAGAGGGTGGGGAGGAAGGAGAGGCTTTGAGGAAGAGGTTGAGGAGAGAGAGATTGAGAAGAGGTTGGGGAAGAGGTTGGTGGGAGCTTGCGTATAAAGAAGTGGTCATCTTTCTACCTCCTAGAGGCTATAGGAAATGTATTTCATTCATTCAATTTCTAATGGAGATAGGAATAAAGAACAGAGGAAATAAAGTAACTTATATTTATTATCTATCTATCTATCTATATATATATATATATATATATATATATATATATATATATATATATATAAACTTTGCTATATATATCTATATATATATATATATATATATATATATATATATATATATATATATATATAACTGCTATAACATATATATATATTTATACTATATATCATATATACATATATATATAACCTTAATATATATATTATAACCAACCTTGTAGCAACCAGCAACAACATGTAGCACTGCTGCTGCTGCTATAATATATCTTCTGCTAATATATATATATATATATATATATATACTCTCCCTCTACACTCATATATATATTAGAAGGAGTTACAACCCAGCACTTTAGGTGCGGTGCGTAGTGGTGCATGGTGCGATCATTTTGGTGCGGTGCAGTGCAGTGCGCCAAAAATTCAGCGACCTGGTGCGGTGCAATGGTTAAAATTATTACATTTCATTATGCATAATAACCCCCGGTTTATGGTATTATTATTCTCCATGCGCAGTACCCTGTTTGGCCCTACGTTCGAGAGTGCGAGCGGGAGGAACAGTAGTAATGCTCTTCTTGGACAGTAGAAGTATTCTGGTTTCTCTTTTTGTCTCGTCGTTGCGTAGTGGTCAAACACATGCACACTCATCTGCAAGAGTTCAGGGATCGTATCTAGCATGGTAGCAGAGAAATACATTAGGGAGTATTACAGTCTAAATTTGATTGCAAAGGTTAAAATTATTGCATTTCATTATGCATAATAACCCCCGGTTTATAGTATCATTATTCTACCATGCGGTACCCTGTTTGGCCCTACGTTCGAGTACGAGCGGGAGGAACCGTAATGCTCTTCTTGGACAGTAGAAGTATTCTCGGTTTCTCTTTTATATCGTAGCGTGGTAGTCCAGCACCACATATACCTTTCATCTCAAAGGAGTCAGGATCGTATCTAGCATGGTGAAAATACGTGAAATTGACCCACAATTTAAATTTGATTACAAGGTTAAATATTGCATTTCATTATACATAACAACCCCCAGTTTATGGTATTATTATTATTCACCATGCGTGCGCGGTACCCTATTTGGCCCTACGTTCGAGTGCGAGGCAGGAGGAACCATGTAATGCTCTTCTTGGACAGTAAAAGTATTCTCGGTTTCTCTTTTATCTCGTCGTGGCGTAGTGGTCAAGCACATGCACACTGTTAACTCTCATCTGCAGGGTCAGGATCGTATCTAACTGCAGTAGAAAGACTCTGGAAATTAGGGAAGTATTTACAATTACAAATTTGATTGCAAGGTTAAAATTATTGCATTTTCATTATATATGTACTATATATATATATATATATATATATATATATATATATATATATATACTATATATGTAAACATATATGAACATATGTAACTCCACTATACTCTCTCCTGCTCTCAACCAGCTGCTATATATATATATTATATCGTAAAGTAGGGCAATTGGCGACAAATTTTCCCCTTCCAAGCTTTTCCCCATCCCTCACAATTACGTCATACCCCCATAAAACCCCTATCCCAACCCCAAAATTTTAGATTTTATCTTTTTTTGTTTCCCTATATTTTGTTAAATTGAATTTTGTAATAATAATAATAATAATAATAATAATAATAATAATAATAATAATAATAATAATAATAATAATAGTAATAATAATAATAATAATAATAATAATAATAATAATCATAATAATAATAATAATAATAATATAATAATAATAATAATAATAATAATAATAATAATAATATAATATTTTTTTAAAATAAGGAATTGATTTTATTTTTAGTTGTGAAGCTCAATTTTGTTAAAAAAATAATTCTCACTGAAATAATATATATATATACTATATATATATATATATACTATCTATATATATATAAACCTTATTATATGTATATATATATATATATATATATATATATATATCTTTTTCTATATTTTTCTTCTTCTTTATTATATCTTTATTTCTTATTATAACTTGTATATATATATACATATCTATATATATATAACTCTTTATATATTATATATATTATTAAATATATGTATATATGTAACCTATATATGTATCTTATATATATATATATTTAACTCTATGTATATATATATATATAGTAACATATATATAAATATATAGAGAGTAGTAATTTTATACTCATATATATATATATATATATATATATATATATATATACTCTTATATAAGGTAAAGATAGAGACGCTCTATAATATTTATAATGGTAAATGCCTTTAAGGTAAAAAATAAACTAAAGGAAGGATTTCAAAATCCTTTTAAAATTTTTAAAATATTATTTTAATTTATTTAGTAGGGGAGTCTATTCACAGTAGCTTTCGGCCTAGGAATTCCTCTATCAGGTGTGTGTTACATAAAGAACTAAATTATAAATCTAAAAATTAACTAATTAATATAAAGAATCTAAAAATCAAGTAATATTAAAAAGTTTTGGGATTAATTTCTTAAAAAATGGTGTGGAGTTTAAGATGTTGTTTAAGATGGGATCAATTAGGAGCTCGTTTTTTTGTATGTTAAAGGTTTTTGTGTTGTTTTTATACAGAAAGATTCAGTAAGTTTTCTAAGGTGTAGATGTTCTATGTTAATTATAGGTGTCATGTGAGTGATATCTATTGTTTGGTTTTTGGAGGCTCTATGTATGGTGAGGGCAGAGTGGGTTGTCTGTAAGATCATATTTGTGTTGATATTGTCTGCGATGGAAGTCATGAGTTTCTCCAATATAAGAGCTGTTACAGTTAAGGCAAGGGATCTTGTAAATGCATTGTGAAGTAGAGGGATTATGATGTGTGTGTGAGGTTTGAGAATGTACTTAAAAGGGAGGGTATTGGAGGTGGTGATATTGATGGTGTTTGGTAAGATTTTTAGCTCAGGAGTTATGTATTTGTGTACTTGATAAGGGGAGAAAAAGATTAGAGTGTTTTTAGTGTTGGTTTTATTGTAATATGAAAATTTAGCTTTACGTAAAACTTTGAAAAATGAT
>JABUQX010137027.1:0-7500 GCA_015478945.1 Trachelipus rathkii | reverse complement strand
GAATACGAAAGATGTACACTACCAAACAATCGTAGAAATATGCTGGAGAAAATGGAGGCTTTCGGTTGTCGCATGAGTATTAAATTACATTTTTTGCACTCTCACTTAGATTCTTTCCCGGCAAATCTGGAAGGGCCGTTTTCCGAGGAGCAAAGGAAACGGTTCCATCAGGATATAAAGGATATGGAACAAAGGTATCAAGGCAAATGGAATGCTAACAAGCTTGCGGACTATTGTTGGATGTTAAAAAGGGATACAAGCTCCGAAGAAGGTACAAGTGGACATAGAACATCAAAACGAAAATTTCAGCAAAAGATGGTAAGTTTACTCGCTCGTATCGTATTTGTATTCAATATGTTTCGAGTTTCATACAGTAATCACCATTGTTTCTCTATGTGGTATAACCTATTGTAGTTGTTACCTATGCTTTATGCACCAATAATTAAAGGAATACTAAGCTTTATCATTACCATTAAAAAGCTGTCGTGTTTATTATATTTCTGTGATTTGTGGAAAATCCTTACGTGATACGAGAAAATGAATATCATTTTCAAAATCAGCATGGAAAATACGTATAGGAACACTACTTCATTCCACAGAAACATCCAACATTTTGTAAAAAAATTTGCGGAGACAGTATTATATATATATATATATATATATGTATATATATATATATATATATATATATATTCTTGCTCTCTTAACAGAAATATAACCAACCAACCTATATATATATAATATATAATAATATGCATAATATACATAATAACACTATATAATATATATAACGTATATATATATATTCTTTCTTTCTTTCTTTCTTCACCTTCCTCTTTGCCTCAAGATTGGGGGAAAGGTGCTGTACAAGCATCGGAAAAGAGAAGAAGCAGTAGGAGAACATGACAAACGCCGAAAAGAAAGCCCAGCCCCTCTGTACCATTAATTAGTTAGAGCTCGTCACAGACAGAAAATCACCCTGGAGCATCATGGGACCGCGACAGACCCTCACTATGGTAAATCGTCGATGTAAGGGTTCATCCGCCAGCCCAGAGTGGGCCACAACCATATCGCCGACCCCACCATTCTCTCTATCATGCACCTTTGTTCTCGCCTCTGCTAAAAGCTCATTTCTTTCTTCAAACACTCCATCTATTACTTAATTCAATTTTTTCTTCTGGTCTCCCAGCCAGTCACTTCCCAACACACTCCACTACACTATACATCCCAGCAACAACCAAACTATCATTCATCTTTCCATGACCAAACCATCTCAACATACTTTTAATTTATTCTCTCATTTTGCCTTTCTTCTTTTACCTACTCCTAATACGTTCATTCTCTCTTTTATCAATTCTTCTCACACCTAGCACTAAGATTGTCCATCTGAACACATTGAACTTTAAAATCTATACTTCTTATTCAGACCATGGTCTCGCTTTTCGCCATATGCTTACAGGTAACAACAACCTCGCCAAGACCCTAGCACACCTCAAGACTTAGTCCCTTTGCATTCATTAAAGATTTAATGGCACCAACCACCTTTCCACCACTCAAAACTTTCCTCCTACACTGAGCTTCCTCTGTTTCATTTGCATCCAACATATATACCTAAATATTTAAACTCAGACACTTGTTCTAGCTGCTCACCATCTAACATCTAACTTCCGCACTGAGGTCCTTACTCACAAATATAACCTTACTCTTATCCACGTTGACTTTCCAGCCCCCTTTACACACCCTACCAAATCTCTCTATCAATCCTCTCAAACTCTCTTCAGATTCGCCACACAGAACAAATCATCCCCACGCCATAATGAGGTAGGGCACCCTCCACCCAACTCCATTCTCCACCATTCTAACACCATTTCCCTTGCCATCCCCACACTCAAATTCTTTCCACTTAACCCATCCATACTTCTAAATTGAATAACCAAGGAGACATACCCTGACACCCCTGTCTTACTCCGCTATTCAATCCTAAACCAATCACCATTGACACCATTTATTCTTACACACTTCACTATCGTCATACATACTTTTGATTCCATTCAGAAGCCCTCCTACCAACACCATATATCACCTAACACCTGCCCGTAACACTTCCCTATTAACCATCATGCCTGTTGCAAATCATAAAACCTATTACAATTTATTCTTCTTCTCCCTCATTTCTCAATCATTTGTTTCAATGTAAGATTTGATCCATCCTCTACTGCCTCCCCCACAAGCGCACCTTGTTCTTACCCAATCAGTCCCTCAGTCACTCGACGCACTCTTTCGACAAAATACCAGCATACCTTCCTACAGCACTCAATAAACTTATTCCCCTATAATTTATACAGTTCCTTTTCTCCCTTGCACCACCCTTATAGAAGTACTATTACCCTTTCTCCTCCAATCCCTTGGAACTATACCCTCCATAAGCACTTTGCAACTTCAAGTCAATCAATCACCATCTCGCCTCCGCTCTTGATCATTTCACTAGTAATTTCATCATACCTGCAGATTGCCATTCTTCTTTTCTCCCTACCCATTACCTCTTCCTTTACTAATAACCTCATCCCCAAAAGGAAATACCTATTCCTTTAACTTGCTATCAAACCGCACATTCACTTAACACCTCATCATTACTGTTATTATTACATATATATATATATATGTATATATATATATATATATATATATCTTATATATATATATATAACTATATATATGCTCTTAAATACTAGATCTATATAGAAATATTTAAAATAACAACCATAGCCTTATAACATATATACTGTAATAGTAATAATAATATATATATATAATAGTAATATATATATATATATATATAGCAACAACATACTTAGCTATATATAACCGATACTTATATATATCTGCCTTATATATATATATAATAACCTATATATATATATGTATAATATATATATATATAACCTGCTATATATATATATATATATATATATAGAGAGAGAGAGAGAGAGAGAGAGAGAGAGAGAGAAGAGAGAGAGGATACGCATACTCGAAGCGATGAAATTACCCCCCATTTAAATGGTTAACCTTTCTCTTTTGCGTTCATTTTCTTCACACATTCCACTCAAACAATCTTACAGCTACCATTTATTCACATATCTTATGCACATAATTAATGTCCTCACTCTCTTCTCTACGACAACTGCTTACATACATCCCTAACTTGCTGTCCTGTTATTGCTGGGGAGAAGATTTGCTTGTCACGTATGTGCACTACGTGTGTAGAGAAGGTGACCTAAGGGACCGCGGTGGTAGTGAGTTGACACCTACCACCACTATCTCTTGCTAGGAATGCTGATTCCAGGCCCACTCGGAATGAGTCGTGATCTACGCCTGAACTTGACCTTCTAATTTTTGGGTGAAATTGTATGAATCATTAATAGATTTTTATGGTGTCAGAGGAATAAATGTTGAGGAGAAGAGGAAGAAGTGTGGATGTATTTAGAAAATTAGAGGCCCCAGTTTGTTGCTGTGACTGAAACAAAAGATGAAAGGAAGAAGCAGTGAAAATGAGTGGTGTGAATTGTGAAATAAAATGTGTGTGCTTCAATTGTTGGGAAAAGGAATGATAGGCAAAAGAAAGATTACTGGAATTTGATAGTGACACACATTGGTACCAGAGCTGCTGAAGGTGAGACTTTTTGTGGTAGTGTGGAGTACTCAGGAATTATAGAAGAGAAATGGTTAAATTTAAGTTTGAAAAAGGTCAAAATTTGTATGTGTGTTTGTGACGTATGGTCCATCTGAAGAAATGTTGAAGAGAGCACGATTTTCAGGGATAATCTGAATGATGTTTTTGGATGGGGTAGTAGGGCTTCAGATTGATTGTGTTGGGGACCTAAATGGTTGGATTAGGTGATCAGAAAAGAGATGGCATAACAGGTGGTTTTAAATTGTCTTGAAATGAGAATGAGAAAGGAAGGAGTGACTTCTGAGGAGAGAGGTATATGTGTAAGTAATACTTTTTTTTTTAAACATAATAGTATCCCATAAGTATACTGAGAGGAGGTTGGTGTAGGTAAGAATAGTTCCAAATTGAAAGTATGATTGATTTTGTGTTGGTGAAAAAGGGGATGTTTTTAGTATGTGTTGGATGTTAAAATCAGTGAGAGGATTAGGAATGGGATTATCCGATGATTATGTTGTTCTATGTAAAAATTAAGTTAGTTAGAGGGGGCTTGGATGGAGAGGAGAGAAGGTGATACGGAAAAGAAGTGGAGTAGTAGAACTAAGAGTAAGTTGAGAGTGAACAGGTAATAAGGATAAGTATCTAAAAGCACTCGCTCAAGTAAAATCAGTTGAATGTGAACAAGTTGAAACTGAACCAATCTGGAAGCGAATGAAGGAAGCAGTTGTTGGCAGTGCACAGGGAGAGTATGCGGATGTGCTAAGAAGTAGGAAGTAAAGAATGTTAACAACTTGAGTGGGTGTGACCAAACAAGTAATAATGACGTGCAGGTAAGGTATAGAAAGGAGGATGGTTGAATGTACTAAAAGGCGGGATGAGGTTTCAAGAAGATGTTTGGAATTTTAGTTAAGGAGGAAAAAGAAATGTTTTAAAGAAAGGGTGCACACACATGAAATTTGAAAATAAGGAGTAAATGGTTTCTGATTGGAAGGAGGGAGGATGGAGATGGAAACTTTTAGAGGGGGAATAGTAAGCTCTTCTGGAAGGAAGCATGAAAGATTAATAATAATAATATTAACAGTAATGAAGGTGATAGTGAATGTGTGTGGATTTGATGGTGCAAGGAATAGATAGGTATCTTGGGGATGAGGTAATTAGCAAGGAGGAGAATTAATGAGTAGAGTGAGAAACTTCAAACGTGTGAAAAATTAAATCTACGCGTATATATGAAATTACTTGTGAAATGCTCAAGAACAGGCAGATGGTGATTGATTGGATTTGAAATTTGTGTAATAAAGCGTTTATGGAGGGCATAGTTCCGAGGAATTGGAGGAGAGCAGCAATAGTACCCTTATATAAGGGTAAAAAGTTGATAAGGGGAACTGAAGGTATTATAGAATTAGTTTATTACGATTATAGGGAGAATATATGCTATTTTTAGTCAAAGAGTCGTCAGAGTGATACTGAAGGACTAATTGGTGAAGAACAAGGTGCGTTTAGGAGTGGTAGGGGATGTGTGGATCAATCATTACATTGAAACAAATGACTGGGAAAATGAGGGAGGAGAAGAAGGAAAAAGATACATTATAGTTGCGTTTTATGGATTTACAACAGGTTATATGATAGGATTAATAGGGGAAGCTCTATGGCAGGTATTAGTAATATATGGTGTTGTTGATAGGCTTCTGAATGGAATCAAAAAAATGTATGTATGACGATAGTGGCGTGTGTAAAAGAATAAATGGTGTCAAAAGTGATTGGTTTAATATTAATAGCGGAGTGAGGCAGGGATGTATTATGTCTCCTTGGTTAATCAATTTGTATATGGATGGAGTTATGAAAGAACTAGAGATGGGGGTGGCAAGAAATGGTGTTAGAATGATGGAGAATGGAGATGAGTGGAGGGTGCCCTACCTATTATATGCTGATGATTTGGTTTGTGTGGTGAATCTGGAAGTTTTGAAGGGAGGATTGGTAGAAGATTTGGCAGGGTGGATTGTAAAAGGAGGGGTTTGAAAAAAAACGTAGATAAGAGTAAGGATTATGGTTGTAGAGTGAGGTCGTCCTCGGTGTGAAGTTATCTTAGATGGTGACAGCTGGAACAAGTGTCTGAGTTAAATATTGGGATATATGTTGGATGAAAGAGGAACGGATGATGCAGAGTGTAGTAGGAAAGATTGTGAATGGCAGGAAGGTGGCTGGTGCGATTAAATCATTGGTGGATGTAAAGGGACTAAGTCTTGAGTACGCTAGGGTCTTACATGAGGGTATGTTGTTAATTGTGCTAATGTATAAGTAAAACTATGGTCTGGATTAAGAGGTATAGATGTAAAGTTCAATGTGTTCAGATGGAAAAATCTTAAAGTTTGTTAGGTGTGAAAAGAATTGATAAAATGAAGAATGCACATCATTAGAGAGTTGTGTGGTGTTGTGAAAGGGTAAATGAGAGGAGATAAATGTAAGTAAGTTGGAGATGGTTTGGTCATGTGGAAAGGATGAGTGACAGTCGGTTGGTTTAGCGGATGTATTAGTGGTGAGTGTGTTGAGAATCAACCGGCGACCGAAGAAAAAGTTGATTGAGTAAGTAAAGGAATGATGCCTAAAGAAGAGAAATGTGAGTTTGGCGGAGGCGAGAATAAAGAGTGCATACTGAGGTGAATGGCAGGGGTTTTGCGAGAGAGAGCCATGGTTGGCCCACCTGGACGGGGTTGAACCCTACACTTGGCTTGATATATACCAGTGAGGTCCGTCGCGGTCCTGTGAGAGAAGCTCTAGGATTGGATTTTCTGACTGCGACGAGTTCTCACTAATAGGTATTGAAGGGGCGGTAAGAGCTGAGAAACTTTCTTTTCGATTTTGTCATATTCTTCTACTACTTTTCTTTTCCGATGCTTGTCACGCACCTATATATATATATATATTTATATATATATATATATATATATAACATATATATATATATATATATATATATATATATATATATATATATATATATATATATATATATATATATATATATATATAAATATATAATAACCTCTATATACACTCATCTATATACATATATATATATCTTTCACATTCACATGTACGATATACTACTACATGCTTACATATATAAAATAACATAAGCGTATACTTCGTTAGATATACTCCTCCATATATCTATATATATATATATATGTTTTCTGTAGCAATTGCCTCACTTTACTCTAATTTCCATTTGCTATTTCAATAGGATACACTTCCGTTTTTCTTTTCCTTTAACTTAAAAGTTTAGGAAACCTATTGTAAGGTTTTAGTAACTCTACTTTCTAGTTCTCATGCTATTAGCCATGGAAATTGTCTACCTTCTTAGGAATGCATGGTCGCTCTTCAAACTACAAAATGTTATGTTTCTTATTTTAAATATCCCGGTATCGTGCTAAATTTACATCTACTTAATAATAAGAACTCTTTCTCCGTAAGAGAATGCAAAGATTTATTTTTTCGATAGTATGACAGTGATGCCTTTTTTGCTAAAATGAAAAACAAACTTTGTTCTCTCTCATCCTCTACTCTAGTTTCTCCTGACGGGTACTAAAGATCTCTTTTGTCTTCTGATATAGTTAACAGTTTTCTCATTCTTTGCCTCAATTCACTTTAGATGAATTCAGGAGCTATTCACTCCTTCTCACTCCTTCCAATTCATTCTTAAGGTTTAATTTCTGCTTTCTGTGAACTGGCCCTAATATAAGAGAAAAGCATAAATGCAATTGAACGGTATCCCATTTATGGCTCTTAAAACTCAAGGAGCAGTGTGAATGGAATCATTCCAGATGCGTGAGGCA
>JABUQX010137026.1:25000-29990 GCA_015478945.1 Trachelipus rathkii | reverse complement strand
CTCACTTGTAAATTAGAAGTAGGAAAATAAAAATTGTAAGCACATTAACTTCTCAATCAACCTTAAAGAAGCGGTCCCAAGCACCCAGCTTCAATATATATATATATATATATATATATATATATATATATATATATATATATATATATATATATATATATATATATATATATATATATATATATATATATATATATATATATATACTATATATATATATATATATATATATATATATATATATATATATATATATATATATATATATATATATATATACATATATATATATATATATATATATATATATATATATATATTAAAAAAACATATTCTGCGTTCTTAACTATTTTTATATATATATATATATATATATATATATATATTTATTTATTTCTATAATGGGCTTATAATGGGCTTATAATGGCTCTGGTTAGGGCTAGCATCTCTTGACAATGGATCAGGATCCTTTTGTGGTCCCGCCGTAGGACACCCACTATAGCGTCAGTAATGTTACACAGCATAACAACGACTATAGCGTCAGTTACATTACACAGCATAACACCGACTGTGGCTCTGGTTACGATTCAAATCACTTGACACATGTTGTGCTCCACGCCGCACCGTAGAGCTTTAAACTCAGTCTCAGGCTCAGATTCCAGCCCTACGGCACCAGCTTTAGCTCCGGCTCCGGCTCCGGCTCCGGCTCCGGCTCCGGCTCCGGCTCCGGCTCCGGCTCCGTTTTTGGTTCCGTCTCAAGCTCCGGCTCCCACGTTTCAACTCTGGCTCCGGCTCCAGCTCTCCGACATATGCATTGCAGGCTTTTGGACGCTGTAGTAATCGTAGTAGTAGTAGTAGTAGTGGTAGTGGTAGTAGTAGTAATAGTAGTAGTAGTAGTAGTAGTAGTAGTAGTAGTAGTAGTAGTAGTAGTAGTAGTAGTATTGGTAGTATATTTCAAAACTAAAATTTACAACTTTAAGTGGGTGGCGACACCCCATTACGGAGGTGCAGAGAAACCTAAAATCTCACGACAAGGTGACACCACCAGCTATAACAATATCATGTAGGTAGGGGATACGAACTCTTTAAGTAACTATATAAGGATTCCAAAAACTTTATATGGGCTGCATCCCCACGTAGCCTAGTATACTACGAGGTTACACCGCTACCTATAAGGATTCTAAATTTTACGGGGAACGGTCTATCTAGTACACCCGTTTCTAGGGAGCAGAAAAGCCATTGCTAGGAAAAATTTTAAGGAGGACGGTGCCCAGTGCGGGTGAGCTAAATCCCTAAAAAGGGGATCCTAAAACTTTAATGGGGCTGCATCTCCCTACGTGGGATGCGGTCCCAAGAAACCTCATCTACGACAAGGTCACACCACCACCTATCAGTGTACCTAATTTCAAGGGGTTACGAGCTCTCAACCCTACCGTTGATAGGGACAAAGGAAGCCGTTGCTAAGGAAGACTAAGATAGGCGACATCCCAAACGACGAGTGACGGATACATAACATCGTCTGCGACAAGGTTACGAAATCAAAAGAGAGGGTAACAAGTATCTAGGGGATGCAACTCTCTAAAGCACATAAAACCCTTAAAAATTATTGTAAGACACACACTAATATATGTACATAACTGCTCATAACCTCTATGCTGAAATAAAAATTAAAAATGAAATAAAAAAAAAATAAATGAAAAAAAATAAATAAAAAATTTAAAAAATTATATGAAATTAAATCTATTTTTTTTCCTCATGTGGTCTCAAAAGGTCGTAAATCTGTTTTAATAAAACAGTTTTAATGCTCACAAAGAAAATTGCGAAGAGAAAACATAAATATTATAATGTAAATTACTAATTCTTATTGGTGACTCTTTAATGAGTGGAACATCTTCAATGTTTTAAAGATTAATTAGACTAATTTCAACCCAATGAGCATGTTCATAGGGTCCACGCAAAGAAAAAAAATTTAAAAAAAGCTTCGTGGGCACACGATAAAAAAGAAAAAGGTGATAAATAGCGCTTTGCCAAACGCAGAGAGTCACTACTCAGTGCTAGTATTAGCGGCCCGCGCAAGGAAGGAGCGGGATCAAATGCGAGCGAAAGCAATTGGTAATGAATACACACAGCAGAGTCGTGAAATGCAAAGGACAAATTAAATGAACAAAAGTTGAGTGTTAAAATCCAGAAATGAAAAAAGAGCTCTTAAAGGTGCCACAAACTGGCTTGAAATGCCAAACTATAAGCAGACACTTGCAGTGGCAAAAGGCAATGAACCAGGTTCAGCGCTAATGCGGGGGGGAGGGGTTAGAAATTGGTCGAAAATTTTGGAAAATCCTTTTTCCCGATAGAGGGGAATTGCATATTGCTCCCTTCATTCACTCTATACTATTATGGATCAGAGAGAAAACTAATTTTTGTCAATTAGCTCTTCCGTGGTATAATTCATTTACAGAATATGACTACTTCTGTTAAACTGCTCATAGAAAATCACCAATTTAATAAAACATTTGAAAATTTTTGCTACCTCAATAAATAGTTTTATAAACGTTTTGCAAATTTATATTTCGTTTATTCATCATTTTAATGCAGTTGCAGTGTGATCTGAAAATATGATGAAAATCTGAGTAGGGACCCATAAGGGGTAGGGGTACCTAACTTTTGGGGGCAGTAATCATTAATTCTATGATTTTTAGGTTTTAATACTTTCTAGGGCAGAATTTACTGTTCTTTCGAATGTTTTGTGTTGTTTTAAAAATAAAAAATATTTTATTCATTATACACAGGAGTACACGGGGGGAGGATCAATTTTTTGGGAAGTCATAAATGAAAAATCGCGATAACCATTTTATTATTAATTCGATCATCACGAAACTTTCGGATCATGTATAGTCGTAGAAGATTAACATTTTTTGTTTATGTAAATTTTTTGAATACAGAATAGATTTGCCGCTATACATAGAAAAATTTCATAATTTCAATTTTTTCCCCAATAGCAGTGGCAAACCTCTTGGGTTTACAGAAAAATATTCTAAACAAAAAAGTGAATCTCATAAATTTATATATGATCTGAATATTTCATATTGATCGGAAAAATAATAATAATAATAATATAATAGATGGCATGTAACCTTTTTAATATATCTCCGATTACAATGAAACTTTCACAGCTTCTGCAACTCTACAAGTCACATATATTTTATTTAGAATAATATTTCGTATTACTATCGGTTTTCCTGCTAACAACGAGAAAACTTTTGAAAACTTCTTAAAGTTTTCCATGAACAGCGGTAAGTCTGTTAGGTATACAAAAACTTTATATAAAGAAAAAAATGTGTATCTTCCCCAAATAAATATGCTCTGAAAATTTCAAAATGATGGAATGAATAATATTTTGTTTGTGGCTTCATTAATGTTTTCTTACACTGTTTCAGTTTTCAGTAACATTTTTATCATTAATTCACTGGCCAACAAAGATTTTGCGGCAAAACATTTGAAGGTCATTTTATAGGTAACTTGTTGCCCTGATTCCGAATATGACCTCCGTTTTCCTAGATTGGCTCTAGTTTTTGAGATACAGGGTGGTCACAAAAATACATTAATAACAACAATTTATGTTAGGTTGTAACGTAATTCACAAAAAAAAAAAAAAACACGAAAGATATATATCAAATTGTTAATGAGTAAGTACATAAAATGCTAATAGGTCAAAACATTCAATTCAGTACAATGAAATCACAATTAATGCATTACAAATCGCTGTCTATATGATTGTCTTCTGTGTGCAGAATGTGGACAATCACGTTGAAGGCTCCAACAATAGTCTGCCATCATGTGTGTATCCCATCTTCCTTGGTATCTTTCTTCCATCACCTTGATATCTTGATGGAACCTCTCCCCTTGTTCCTCACTATAACATCCTAGATTATCCGGAAACCGATCTAAGTGACTATGTAGAAAGTGAACTTTTATGCTCATATTAGCATTCAAATTTTTGAAGTCTGAAAGCATTTTCTGTACGAGTTCTACATAGTTGGCAGATTTATGGTTGCCCAAAAAGTTCTGAACAACCAAGACAAAACTTTTCCAGGCAGATGCTTCAATATCAGTCATGGAATTTATGAAATTGTCATCCTTGATGATTTGGCAAATTTGAGGGCCGCTAAAGATTCCAGCTTTGAGTTTCTCCATACTCAACCCTGGAAAAAATCTGCAAATATATTTGAAACATTCACCATCTTTGTCTAGGGCCCTAACAAATTGCTTCATCAGTCCTAGTTTGATGTGGAGTGGTGGGAAAATAATTTTTCCCCCTATCAACCAGTGGTTCGTTAATGATATTTGATGCACCTACAGTCATATTTTCCCTAGCAGGCCATACAACTTTTTTCCAGTGGTCTTCTTTAGCCCTACTATCCCACAAGCATATGAAACAAGGGTACTTAGTATATCCGCTTTGCTGCCCAAGTAAGATGTTGACCATCTTCAAATCAACGCATATAGACCACTGGTGTTCATTATATCTAAGCTTCTGCAAGATCATTCTTATATTTTCATATTCCTCTTTCAGTTTTGTTGAGTGACCTATTGGAATCGATGCATAACTATTGCCATTGTACAATAAAACACACTTCAAGCTTCTCGTTGAACTATCCATAAACAATCGCCAATCTTCTGGTCGGTATTTAGGTAACCCCATTTGGAGTAGGAGTCCAGGGATGTTCCTACAGTATACTAGGTCTTCTTCTTCAATGAAATATGGAAGAAGTACTACCTCTCTTGTCCGAAAAAAGTTATTTTACATTCGGCCTTGAGACAGTTCTTTTCACTTAGTCTAGATGCTAAAAGCTCAGAATCTTGCTTGGAGAGACTTAACTCTCGTACTAAATCATTGATCTCTTCCTGGGAGAACTGTTGCTGTGTAGAAGTACTTTCTTCATATTCACTACCACTATCTGCACGTGTGCACACCAAATCCTGGATATCTTCT
>JABUQX010137025.1:22500-43230 GCA_015478945.1 Trachelipus rathkii | reverse complement strand
CTTAAGATCTATCAATTTTTGTATAGCATCTTGGTATAAGATGTTTCTCATGGATGTTAATGTCGGAATTTAATATCCTGTACACTTCTTTTTCGTAATTGGTTATCTGCTCAACTTTAGGATCATATAAGCTGGGAGGAAGGCTGCTGAAAAGATAATGAATCGTTCACAATATAAGGATATCTGTGGTTCAACTGTGTTGTTGAAGTTGAAAGAGGTTTGTAATGCCAATGCATTTTGGTTTCGGTAAATCTGCATATTATTTGAGGTTGTGAATGCTGAATTCTGAGCGAACTGAATTCTTGTACAAAGATGCTGTATTACTGTATACTTCAGTTTTCTCAATTACTCATTATATGGAAGTCACCACAACCTTCTTCATCATGGGTGACACAACCACTGTAGTATTTCACGTTGGAGCTATAACGGAGAAAGTAATGGCAAGGGAAGACCCCTCCGCCTCCTGTAGTAACTTCTTTTTGTTTTTCAGATTTTTTATGTTGAGGGAGAGTTTTTTTAATGATGTTCCGCTAGGTATGAACGACGATCAGCTCTTACCTTCTGCAGGTCGTTTAAAGGAAACATTGTCCTTTATTAAGATTTAAACAGACTTCCACATACACACTGGATGAATTTCTTATCCTCACTAATTAGTTTACGTTTTTTCAGATGGTTCAGCTTTTTATTTTTTATAAAAGTAAATACTTGTGCAAACTGCAGCACTCAATATTCAGTATATACAGTTTCCTATCAGTCATACGGATAGAATGCTTAATGCGGTAACGCGGCCGTGAGTTTAATCACTCTGTACGTGTTTTTGGGTGAAGTTCACACATCAAATAACCGTGATGGGATTTCGAAGTAACGCTCTTTCATATTCTTTAAGAACTCTTTCCTTTGAAGGGAAACATTTGAGTTGCCAATACATTAATTTGACTTCATGCTCTCTTCTCTGCCAAACAACAATAAAATACTGAGTGTTTAAAGAAACACTTCGCATATGCTTACTTTGATGGAAACAATATTCTGTTTTATGAAAACACCGAGATATTTAAGATGGTGAGATAAACTGTTGAACGCTTCTGTATTCAAATTCAATTTGGTGCATTAAATCTATCTAATTACAATATTTTTGTGCGCCATTTATATTATGCCAACGTCTCAATATCGTATTATGCCTTCATGAATTTGATAACATTTTCTATCTATATTCCTTAGAATTTTTCCTGATAAAACAATTACTAACACCATATTACTTTTACAGGGGCTTGCTCCAAACAAATCTTACCATTTCTCTTTAAAATGGATTGAATAATAGGAAAGTTTACCACAGCCTGTCGGCCCGCTACAAGGCAGTAGCCGGACTTCAGAACGTTAATTCTCCACATCCCCATACCACGTCAAGTTGCTCAATGACACTGGAAATGAGATTAATTAAACGCCTGTAAAACTCGCTATAGTAGTAAATCAAGGTGTTAAAAAATGTTGGCTACTCAATTTTATTAAAATAAAATGTTAATATAACAGACACTGCGTGTGTGTTTTTCTTACTGTTACAATTTTTAAATAAAAGTATTAAAACAAAATTAAAAATAGAAATAAAAATATAATAAAAATAATAATAAAAAAATAATAATAAATAAAAAGTATTTAAAACAAAATATAAAAGAAAACAATGTTAATAAAATATATGAGTTAAGGCAGTAAAGCAATATGAGTTAAAGCGCTAAAACGTAAAACAAAAGCATAACAAATTCCCCTTTGTGTTAGGGTAACAGCCTCTATTGATTTACTGAATTTACTGCTTTAAGGTTAATAAAATGTTAATAAAGATATGAGTTAAAGCAGGTAAAGCAATGAGTTAAAGCAGTAAAACAGTAAATAACAAAGCATACTTATCCCTTTGGTGTTAGGTAACACCATCTAATTGATAGCTGATTTACTGCTAGTAAGGGATGTAAAGTACTATGTTTTAATAAAATTTCGTAACAATTGTAGTAAAAGGAATGATCATAGTATATTGCAATAGGTTACATTGATGATCATATTTTTTTTGTTTCGCGCGGTAATATTGCTCTGTGGACGCACGCGGCGGCGGATACGCGTTAATATTGCGCCTGCGGGCGCACGCGCCGGCGGTTACGCGGTAATATTGCGCCTGCGGGCGCACGCGGCGGTTTCGCCGGGGCCCACCTGCGGACGCGGACTCGGGCTCGGAAACGTTTGCGCTGCCCAAATGTGGTAAACTCTTTAGATATATATTCTCTCGTGCTATAAGTGTTAGAAAAAGACTAACTCATAGTAGGAAGCATCCTAGCAACTTGTAATATACACCATTCGATTCCTCATACCTTATAACCTAGGGGTAGACACCCATATTAGGGCTATTCTAGGCTCAGGGGAGGCTAGAAAAGGCTTGAAAAAAGTGGCACTCAGTTGGCACTATGTGGCACTCAGTTGGCACTATGTGGCACTCACTTGGCACTCATTGGCACTCTTTTGGCACTCATTAACACTCATTGGCACTCACTTGGCACTTCACCCCGCATGGCACTCTTCTAATACTCATAGAACACTAATAGAACATCACTAGATACTCCTTACGGTGATTGGGAGCCATCAAAATGTACTGAACCATCAAAAAATACTGAACCATCAATAATGTTGTCATCAAAGATGGCATCATCAAAGTTGACCCATCAAAGATGAACCGGCAAAGATGACATCATCAAAGTTGAGCCATCAAAGCTGTTGTCATCAAAAAAGCTACAAGGTCAAAAAAGCTACAAGGCCAAAAATGATACCCTGGGAATACAAAAGGTTGACCGAAAAATGTGGGGTTCTCAAATTGTCCCCTGGACTGACGAAAGGGCTGCGAAGAAAATTAGGGGATGCCGAAAATAGGATGGGCCAAAATTAGGCGTGGCCAAAATTCGACCCCGGAAAACCAAAGGAGTTCGGCAGTGTGTTTTACGTTGTATAAGTTTGTAAATGTAAGTGTAAGTATCTATGGGGGGGGGAGTGTAAGTGTCATAGTGTATGTGTGTATAAGTGCAAGTGTGTGTGTGTTTGTGTGCATGTGTGTGTACGCGTGTGTGTGTGTACGCGTGTGTGTGTAGGTGTAGGCGTGAGTGTGGGTTAGGTTTGAGCACGTGTTCGCATTATAATATACTATATATAACTATATATATATATATATATATATATATATATATATAATATAGTATATAATATATATATATATATAATATATATATATATATATATATAGATTATATATATATATATCATATATATATAATTATATATATATATATATATATTATATATATATATATATATATATATATGCATATATATTACATATATATATACTATATATATATATATATATATATAATATATATATAAATAAGAATATATAATATATATATTAACGTAATATTATATATATATATATAGTATATATATTTTGAGGATGGTTGTTGGTCCCCGTATATAAGGGGAAAGGGGATAGGAGGGAATGTGGGAATTATAGAGGTAAATGTCTTTTAAGTGTGGTAGGGAAAGTGTTATGAGAGAATACTGATTGAGAGAGTGAGAGGTTCAACAGAGGGGAGAATGGGGAAGAACAAGGAGGATTTAGGGAGGGTAGAGGGTGGAGGCCCAAGTGTCCACTCCATAGATGCTTGTGAAAAAGTAGAGAGGAAAGCGGAAAGTGTTAGGGGTTTTTTAAATTTAGAGGAAAGCATATTGATAGAGTGAAGAGGGGGTGGAATTGTGGAGGGTGTTTGGAGGAAAAATTGAGTGGGGGGTAAATTATGTAAAGGTATTAGGGCCTTTAATAGCAATCTTAGAACGTGATTCAGAGTGTGAGGGGAGAGCGAGATGTTTGGAGTGCGGTGAGAGGATTGTGGGCCACGAGGTGTAAGGTCGCCCTAGCCATTCGGTTTTTTTATTGAGATGGAGTGCAGAGGAATGGTGAGGGAGGAGGGGGGTAGAATTGATGAATGGGAATGAGAGAAGGGAAGTGAACATGATTCTATTTGCGGATGATACTGCACGCCCTAGTGGCGAAGAACGCGAGGGCCTGACGGTATTTGCGTGAGGGAGTTTGAACGAATGTGTAGACAAAAGAGGGCTCTAAAATAAATCCAGATAAGGAGTAAAGTGATTAGTGTCTGGTGGAGGAGGAGGGAAAGAGAGGAGGGGAGAGGGAATTACACCGCGTCCCTAGAGTAGAGGGGTGTGAGTATTGGAGAAAGTAAAGACTTTCAGGATATTTAGGGATGGATTTGGTAAAGGGACAGGGAGGGATGAAGGAGGAGGATAGAAACATTTAGGCTAGGAGAAGCGAATGACGAGCTTTGAGCGGTCTGAGAGAAGTATGGAAAGGTGGGATATTATCACAGAAGTTAAGATAAGTTATGTTTGAAATAAAGCTGTCCAGTAGTTGCTGGGAATGGGTGTGAAACGTGGGTTTTGAATGCCAGGTCAGGGAAGATAGTTGGAAGTGAATTATTGAAGATAGGAGGTTGAGAGCGGTGTGTGAGTTAGCAGAAGGGAGGGATGAGGAATAGGGTCCGGTGGGGAGAGATGTGATTGAGGAATTGTTTTGTGGGAAGAGCGGAGAAGGGAATGTTAAGATGTATAGAGATTCTAGTGAGGAATGGAGGAGACACGAGAGTGTTAGGAGGTTTGGGAGGCGGAGGGATAGAAGAGAGAGGGATAGGGGAGACCAAGAGGAGGTGGCATGGGAATGGAATAAAGAGATGCCTGGAGGAGGGAGGGATGAGGAGGAAGAGATATAGGGTGTTGGGAGAGATAGAGTGGGTTGGAGGAGGTGAGAGTGAGGCGAGATGAAGGAGGTGTGAATAGAGAGGCTGTAACGTACCACTACCCCGCTATCGAGCGGGAAAAAAGTGTAAGTACAAATAAATCAAAATAAATAACATAAATTAAATATACTTATATATATATATAATATATATATATATATATATATATATATAAAATATATATATATAGTTATATAGTTTAATACTATTAATATATATATTAATATATATATATATATAGTATATATATTCTATATATATATATATAATATATTACTATATATATATATATATTATTAGTATATATATATATTATATACGTAGCCACGTGGGTGGGTGTGTGTGTGTGCGACCGCGGAGGGAAATAAGTTAGGACAGATCCAAACAGGTCAGATTACCTACATAGACCTTCATGTTACACAGATACCTACAAGGCACAAGGTGTCAGCACCTGTATATTGCTCAATAGTAATCTCTACTAAGTCCCTCCACTCACTTTTAAGAAATGTCGTCAATTCAAGCCCTGATACGCTATTCAAGGTCTGAAAAATAGTTCAAGCCCAAACCGGAAATATCGAAGGTGCGAAAACCAGGTCAAGACATCAAATAAGGGCTAAGACCATAAAGGGGGAGGCCAAAAATAGGGGGCAATACGTACGACGGAGGCTTCGCCTCCGTCTGGCAAGCCCCTTCTTCGAAGGGGCATCAAAAAGGTCAAGGCCAAAAAGGTCAAGGCCAAAAAGGTCAAGGCCAAAAAAGGTCAAGGCCAAAAAAGGTCAAGGTCAGGTAAAAATTTGGGCTCAAAAAATTCATGTTGCCCAAAAAGGTCAAGGTCAAAAAAGGTAAAGGCCAAAATCCTAGGATTCTGCGTGGGCCCGGGACACTAACAATATTCCCTTGTTACTACTACTATTATTATTATTATTATTATTATTATTATTATTATTATTATTATTATTATTATTATTATTATTATTATTATTATTATTATTATTATTATTATTATTATTATTATTATTTTTATTATTATTATTATTATTATTATATTATTAATTATTATTTATTTTATTGATTATTATTTATTATTTTTATATTATTATTTATTTTTATTATTATTTTAATTATTATTAATTATATTATTATTATTATTATTATTAATTATATTATTATTACTTATTATTATTATTATTCTTATTATTATATTATATCTCTTATTATCTATTATATATATAATTAGTATTATTATTATTATTATTATTATTATTAATTATTTTTAATATTATTATTATTATTATTATTATTATTTTTATATTATTATTATTATTATTATTATTATTATTATTATTATATTATTATTATTTTTATTATTATTATATCATTATTATTATAGTTGTTATTATTATATCATTTAATGTATATTATTATCACCACTATCATCATCATTATTATTATATTAAATTAGGATACCATGAACACTATAATTATTATTATTATTATATATTATTATGATTATTATTACTTAATTTATTGATTATTATAGGTATTATTATATCATTATTATTATATATTATTTATTATTATTATTATTATGATTATTATTATTATTATTATTATTATTATTATTATATTATTATTATTATTATTATTATTATTATTATTATTATTACTATTATTATATATTATATATATTATTATTATTATTATTATTATTTATTATTATTATTATTATTATTATTATTATTATTATATTATTCATTATTATTATTATGATTATTATTATTATTAGTAGTTTATTATTATTATTATTATTATTATTATTATATATAATTATGATTATTATTTCATTTAGTAGTTATTATTTTATTATATTTATTATTTATTTTATTATTATTATTATTATTATTATTATTATTATTATATTATTATTTATTATTATTATTATTATTATTATTATTATATATTATTTGATTATTATTATTATTATTTATTATTATAATACTAAAGTATTTTATTGTTATTATTATTATTATTATTATATTATTATTATTATTAATATTATTATTATATATGTATGTATTATTATTTTATTATTATTATATTATTATTATTATTATTTTATTATTATTATTATTAAATATGATATCAATATTCATGCATTATTATTATTATATATATTATTATTATTATATTATTATTATTATAATTATTATATTATTATGGTTTTATTATTATATTATATTATTATATTATTAATTATTATTATTATTATATTAATGATTATTATTATTAGTATTATAATTATTATATTATCTATTATTATATTATTATATATTATTATTATATTATTATTATTTATATTATATTATTTATTGATTATTATTAATTGATTATTATTATTATAATTTTATTATAATAATCATTATTAATATTATTATTATTATTCATTATTATTATTATTATTGATTGATTATTATTATATAGTTTTTTTTTTATTATTATTTTATTTATCATTAATATTATAAGATTATTATATTATCGTAATTATTATTGCTTTTTTATTTATTAACATTATTATATTTTATTATTATTATTATTATTATTATAATTATGTTATTACTTATTATTGATTTTACTATTATTATTATTATTTCTTATTGTTGTAGCATGATTGATAGCTATTTATAATATATTGAAATTAATATAAATTAGTTGTAATGATGATTATAATTGTGAGTTGTTCATGAATATGTTGTATTTTCGTAATTTTTTTTCTTTTACCAATTATTATGTTTTATAATTATTATTATATATTCTGTCTTATTATTATATGTTTATATAATGTTATATGAATATTATATTATTTTATTATTAATATCGTATTATATTATTATTATTATATTATTATTATTATATGATGATTATTATTATTATATTATATATTATATTATTATCATATTTATTATTATTATTATATTATATTATATTATTATCATATTATTATTATTATTATTGATTTTATTATGTATTATTATTATTATTATTATTATTATATTATTATTATTATTATTATTATTATTTTCATTATTATTATTATATTTTAGTATATTATTATTATTATTATATAATTATTATATTATTATATTCATTATTATATTTATTATTAGTTATTATTATTACTGATTATTATATATTATTAATATTATTTTATCTATTCTTCTTATTATTATTTTATTATTATTTATATTATTATTATTATTATATTATTAATTTTATTATTATTATTATTATTATTATTATAAGTATTATTATTATTACTATATTATTATTATATGTATTTATTATTATTATATTATATTATTATTATTATTATTCTTGATTATTATATTATTATTATTATTTTATTTATTATATTATTATTATTATTATTATTGATATATTATTATTATTATTTTATGATCATTTTATTATATCATTAGTACTACTTTATTTATGGGTTTAATATAATGATTCTTATTATATTGATCATTAGATATTGATTAGGTTATTATTATTATTATAATTATTATTATTCATTATATTATATTTATTATTATTATATATATTATTATTATTATTATTATTTATTATTATTATTATTATTATATTATATTATTATTATTATAATTATATTATTATATTATTATTATTATTATTATTTATATATTATTATATTCATTATTATTATATTATATTATCATTACTATTATTATTTTATTATTATATTATTCTATTATTATTATTATTATTATTAATTATTATTATTCTTATTGTTGTTTATATCAAATATTTAAAGTTATTAATTATATTTCAGGTCTCAAAGGACATACATTGTGTTGCAATTAGTTTATTTTTTTTGACCCATTTCAGACATGGGGAAAATTATATTTGGTTATTATAAAAAATTGTTATAACTAAATTGTTAAATATTGTACTTGCAAATAATGTAATTTTTCTTATTTTGAATAAACATATTCTGATGATTAATATTTATTCCTCGTATTATAATATCATTCTCACCATTATATATTATTATATTAATTCATTCATTATTCATTATATATATTATTTATTATCTATTATTATTATATTATATTATTATTAATTATATTATTATTATTTTATTATTAATTTATTTTTAATTATTAATTATTATTGATTATTTATTATGATCATATTATTATTATTATGATTATTATTCACTTATGCATTATTATTATTTTATATCATTATTATTATTATTATATATTATATTATATTTTTTATTATTAATGTTTATTATTATTATTATGATTATGTATATTATTATATTATTATTATTATTATTATTATTTATTTATTATTATTAATTTAATATATGTTATTATTTATTATACACTGTCCGCAATTATTATTATTATCGTATTCATTATTATAATTATTATTATATTATTAGTTATTATGATGTTATTACTATTATTGTTATTGTATATTATTATTATCTAATATTATTATATTTATTATTAGTTATTATTATTATTATTATATTATTATTATTATTATTATATCTATTATTATTATTATTATATTATGATTATTATTATTATTATTATTATTATTATTATTATTATATTAGTTTTATTATTATATTATTTATTTATTACTACTATTCATTATTATTATTAATTATTATTATTTATTATCATAATTATTATTAATATTATTATTACTTATTATATTATTATTATTATTATTATCATTATTATTATTAATGATTATTAATGTTCATTATTATTATTATTGATTATTATGATTACTATTATTATTATAATATTAGTATTATTATTATTCATATTATTATTATTACTTATTATTATTATTATTATTATTATAATTATTATATCATTATTATTATTATTATAGTTATTATTATTATTATTATTAATTATTATTAATTAATTAAAAAATGTCGTTATAATTTTAGGAAAGGGAAGTTTTATTTTGTTTCTTAAGCATTAACATACTAGTTATATATATATATATATATAGATATATATTATATTATATATACTATATATACTATATATACTATATAATATAATATAATATATTAGTATAATTATATAATACGTATATAGATATTAAATAATATAGTATATATATATTACTTATATATAATATATATAACTAATATATATATATCATATAATATATATATATAAACTACAATATATACTATTATATATATATATATATAAATATATTATAGATATAAAATAATGTCAATATAGTACTACTATATATATATATAAATTATTATAATAATAATATATATGATAATATATATATAATTTACATAATATATATATAATATTATCATATTGCATCAATCTCTTTTCTGTCCCAAGGTAAGGTGTAGACGTGACATGCACTCGGAAAAGAAAATTATAAAAGAATATGACACAAGTTGAAAGGAAGTCCAGCCTTACCGCCCCCTCTATTTCTTAGTGAGAGCTCGTCGCAGTCAGTTAAATCCACCCTTAAGAGCTTCATGGGACCCGACGGACCCTCACGTGGCAGTATGCGCAGTGTAGAGTTCATCCCTTCTGGGCCCAGGTGTTGCCACAAACATACACCTTCACAACCCGTCATTTCTCGTCCTTATTCATTACGCGCTTTCGTTCTCGCCTTGCCAAAACTCACCATTTCTCCTGCAGACATTCCTTTACTGACTTAATCCACTTTTTCTTCGGTCTCCCAGCCGGTCGATTCACAACACACTCACCACTTTACATCCGCTTAACCAACCGATTATCATTTATCCTTTCCACATGACCAAACCATCTCAACGTAATTTCACTTATTAATTCTCTCATTTACACTGTATTCACACACACACTGCTAATACGTCATCTTCATTTTATCAATTTCTTCTCACACCTAAAACGCCCCTAAGATTATCCATCTGAACAAATTAAACTTTAGATGTATACCTCTTTTTCCAGACCATAGTCTCACTACTATACATTAACACAGGTAACAACAGACCCTCATGGAAGACCCTAGCACACTCAAGACTTAGTCCTTTCATATCCATTCAACAAATTTAATTGCTCCAAGCCACCTTCCTGCCCATTCAAAACTTTCCTTACTACACCCTGCATCATCTGTTTTCTATTCATCAAAAGATATCCTAAATATTTAAACTCAGACACTTGTTCCAGCTGCTCACCATCTAACATAACTTCACACAGAGGACTGCCCTCACTCACAACCATAATCTTACTATTATCTACGTTTACTTTCAAACCCTTCCTTTTAACACACCCTACCAAAACTCTCTACCCTCTCAAACACTTCAGATTCACCACACAAAATCAAATAATCCGCATATAATAAATAGGTACGGCACCCTCCACTCACCTCCACATTCTCATATCATTCTACAAACCATTTGCTGCCACCTTACCGAATCTCTGATTCTTTACAGAAACCCCATCCACTATAACATATGCACATAAAACCAAGTAACAGTAATAGGATCCCTGCCTACACTCCGCTACTAACTATTAAACACAATATTATATTATAATATATATAATATCTATATTATATAATAGTTATATATATATATATATATATATACTATATAATATCTATACTATTATATATATATATTATATATATATAGTATACTATATATTATATATATTATAATATATATATATATATTAATATACTCCGCGATCAATGGACGCCAGTTCCGTCGAGCAGAATTGGTACCGGGAATAATCACCTAATCAAAGACGAGGGCAGACGAGTGAATACACCATGCTAACCCTAGCCACGCCGATCGCGACAACTGCATGGCCGACGATCCCCCACTTAGACAACGTTGGGCCCGCTATATCTGCGAGAACGCACCGCTATCACCGGATGATGTACGAGCTAACGCCGCTCATCGGGGTACAAGAGGACGTCAGGCGGCATGACCCCAATTGCCACGGCCTCCGGCGGACCAATCCTCACTCTCAGACGACGCCGCCGGAGGGCAGCCTCAGGGATACAGATATCTACATACTATCACCCGATACCACCGGCACTCGCCCGAACATCACCTATAAGTGCTCATGCACCGGCGGTTAGCAACCAGTCCCAGTCCCACGGCTAGCGTCACTACTCTAGGCAATAATGAGACGTCAAGACGTCAGCGATGACACCGCTACAGACACCGTACTAGCGATACGACGCAAGCGACGAACACGACTATGACACTGCAGCCCGTCAATTCTCGCGTCACCGACTACTCCTTGACCTCCTAGCGCAGTATAGATTATATACTATATATAATACATATACTATATATTAATATTATATATATATTATATATATATAAGTAGTATGCAGACGGGGCTACCAGCCCACCCCCTCGTTTCACTATCGGAGGGTGTACCCGAAGGACGCTCGCTCCCCGTAATTACATACTACATGTAAAGTTTGTTACGCGGAGGTAAGTTGGGCAAAGATGTTTTCGTCTGGTGAAGATGATGATGTATATTTCTTTGAGTTATGTTACAGGAAGGGCTTACGGCTCCTCATTTCGCTCGAAGGAGCGGTTCTACATCGCGCTTTGCTCTCTCGAGCAGTTTGTCTACTACTTACATAAAATTTTACAAGGAAAGTTTTATAGAGAGTCAAAAGATCTTTAATTTTACCTTATGTAAATTTTTCAAAAAAATAATTTTGAAAAGCTATTGATGACAGTACCATTAAAAAATAGTCCACCCTATAGAAAATTTTTATAGAAATATTTTATACGAAAATCTTGCAAAATAAGTACATTTGCTCCCATGTGTTTTACTCCTAAAATGAATTAATAAAGAAAACTATTTTAAAAAAAATTTAAAAAATAGATATTTTTAAAAACAGGAGAAGAACATATCCACTTACTGTCGTAGTGCCTCTCATAAGCCGAGTGGATATTCGTTCGGATTAAGATTAAAGTTTCGGTTCAATCCCAACAGGATCAGTTTTAAATAATGAGAATATTAATTAAGAGCAACGAATGACAAGAAAAAAACAGTTCACTAAAGTTGACTAAACAGCAAAGAAATGACAAGAAGAAAAAACAGTCCACTAAAAGTGGACTAAACAGCAAAGAATGACAAGAAGAAGAAAAACAGTCTACTTAAATTGGACTAAACAGCAAAGAATACAAAACATAAGATCGTATGAATAATAATAATAATAATAATAATAATAATAAATAATAATAATAAATAATAATTAACTCAATAATAATTAATAATAATAATAATATAATAATAATAATAATAATAATAAAATAAAATAATATATAATAATAATAATAATAATATGAATAATTAATAATAATAAATAATAATTAATAATAATAATAATATTTAAGCAATTTAACTTAAGACATCAATAAAAAAAAAAATAGTATATATAATTTTTTTACTTCTTATTAGCGTTAAGGGAGCGGGGTCGCCTTAAGGTGACCCACCCAAAACTAATGAATAATAATAAAATTTTTAAAACGATTGTAAAAAATTAAAAAAATTGATTTTACCTTAAAAAGAAGTTAGTTTTAAAAAATCTGCTCTGACAACTTTTCGAATTTCATAGTCTACATAAGAAAAGTAAAAAAAATTTCTAATTCGTTAAAAAAAAACCGTTTTTTTTATGTCCAGGATTTTTTCCAAATTCCAGGAAAAAAAGCTACGATTCGAAAATACATTTATCCAATTTGTAAGATGTTAAATATCTGGTCTACTTAACATTATAAAGATAAAATACGGTATGAATCTATAGTGGTTCCGAAGTGCGTAGAAATCCGAATTGTTATTATTTTTAAGGTGTTTTAGTAGAAAAAAAGTTTATAAAAATAATTTTAAAAATACAGAGATAAGAGAAAATTTATGAGATTTCAAAATTGAAGAACTCGATGAGTTTTAGGGAAATATAATATTTTTTTATTTCTTTTATAATAAATAAGGAAATAAAAAATGAACAAATATAAAAAGAAAGTCACCTTTTCACAAAAATAATTATTATTTTCGAGATGGAAATTATGATAGAATAAACGATGGGCTAACTTCTATAATTTTAGATAAAGAGCGTTATTCAAGAAGAATAAAAAAATTTAGAAGAAAAATTAGTCTCTATTTTAAAATCAAAGCTTTGAAAAAATTAAGATCTGAGAATGAGCAAATTCTAAAATTGACCTATAATAAAAAAATCTATAATAAAATGTAATATATGTGAATGAGCAAATTCCAAAAGTGACTTTTAGTAAAAAAATCTATAATAAAATGACAACTTGTGAGATCTGTAATACTAAAATTAAAAATTTTAAAATTCATTTAAGAAGTAATAAACATGTGAAAAATACCAATCAATCATTGCTTAGTTTGAATTATTTTGATGATAAAAAGAAATTATGCTCAATGTGTAATAAAAGCGTTCTAAACCTTAAAATACATGAGAAAAGTAAGATTCATCAAAGAAATTCGATGCAATGTGATTATAAAAATTGTCGAGAAGGAATTCAAGGTAATTTTAAAGCATATTGTTATACAAATATAAAAATCATTGATCCGAGGATGTATATTGTTAATAATATGATAAGTATAATTCAGAAAAAAATTGAAGAACAAAATTGGGAAAATTTAAAACTGAGTCTCTCTATTTTTATTGAATTTTATAAATATTTACCTGATGGAAGAAAACAAACGATTCAAAATTGGTTTAATAGCGGTTCCATGAAAAGTATAACAAATAATTCTCAAATAAAAGATACTATTCATGTTATGATTAATAAAATTGAAGAAAAAATATGTAAATTTACAAAAGAAGGATCAGGATGGATCATCAATAAGCTTCTAGATTTTGAAATAAAGATAGCAAAATATAAACCCATCAAAATATAAGAACCCAAAATTCGGATTAATAAATATTCAAAACAAAAAGGACAATGAATGTTTTAAATGGTGTATATCCAGATCTGATTGTTTAGATGAAGGTCATAATAATAACAGAATATCTAATAGAGCAAAGCTAGAATCAGAAAAATATAATTGGAAAGGAATAGAATTCCCAGTTAAACTAAATCAGATTAATAAATTTGAGAACCAAAACGATGTGTCAGTTAACGTATTTGGACTAGATGAGAAAGAAATATTATATCCTTTAAGAATTACAAAAGTTGAGAAAACTAAACATGTTGATTTACTTTTAATATCAAATGATAAAAATGCGCATTATATACTGATGAAACATTTGAGTCCATTCATAGATAAAAAGCATAAAGAGAAAACTTATCCATGTCGATTCTGTTAGCATAGTTTTTATAAAAAAGAATTATTAGATAATCATCTACCAAAATGTAGTATTCATAAACCGGTAAGAATGGAATTATCTGAAGGTCAAGTTCAATTTAAACTGTATTATAAACAATTCAGACATCCATTTGTTATATATGCAGATTTTGAAAGCACCTTACAAAAAATACATACGAGTCAACCAAACCCTAATGAATCCTATACCATTAACTTACAGAAGCATCAGCCAAACAGTTGGTGCTGTTATACGAAATGTGATGTAGATGAATATTCAAAACTTAAAATTTATGAAGGAAACGAAGCACCTAAAACGTTTACAGAATATTTAATTTCAGAATCAAAAAGAATTTATAAATTACTGAAAATGAACAAACCAATGAATTTAACTTCAGAAGAAGAAATGAATCATGAAAATGCTAATCGTTGTTATGTATGTAAAAAAGAATATACGCAATCAGATTTCAAAGTAAGAGACCATAATCATTTAACAGGAGAATATAGAGGACCTGCTCACCGAAGTTGTAATTTACAAATTAGAAATCCTAAATTTATTCCAATAATAATGTACAACTTATCTAAATACGATGCTCATTTATTCGTTAAAGAATTTGGACGTACTTATGGTGAATTAAAAGCAATTCCTCAAACGGATGAAACTTATATAAGTTTCAGTCAGTTTATAAAAGTTGATGAAGGAACAATCTCAACAAGCATGGAGTTGAGATTCCTCGATAGTTTTAGATTTATGTCATCGTCCCTAGCTAAACTGGCATCAAATTTAGAAAAGGAAAATTTAAAGAATTTACACAAATATTATCAAGATGAACAGTTTCAGCTACTAAAACGTAAAGGAATTTATCCATACGACTGGATGGATGATATAGCAAAATTTAATTATGAAAAATTGCCTAAAAAAGAGAAATTTTATAATATTTTAAGTATTGAAGATATAACAAAAGAGGACTACAAATATGCACAGACTATCTGGACAAAATATTATTATAAAACTTTTAAAGATTACCATATTTTATACTTCCAATATGGTACATTATTATTAGCAAATGTGTTTGAAAATTTTAGAACAACTTGTTTAGATACTTATAAATTAGATCCATCGGTTTATTTTACATCTCTATGGTTATCTTGGGATGCATTAAAAAAAGAAAAGAAATTAAAATTAGATATATTAAAATATCAGGATATATTGTTAAGGATAGAAAAGGGGATTAGAGGAGGAATCAGTACTATAAAACATAGATATGCGAAGGCGAATAATCCATATATTCAAGAAAGTTATGATAAAAATAAACCACATAGTTATATCACTTATTTAGATGTTAATAATTTGTACGGTTGGGTAATTTCACAGTATTTATCAACAGGAAAAAGATCAAAAGGAAAAGGAACATTAACAATTTTCGGATGTTTGGACATCGAGTGCAGTGAATGAAGTCGAAAAAAACGATATTTTTTAGAGAGTGCAACGTTCTGGAATATCCTAAAGAACTTACGAGCAACATTACATAACGATTACCCCTAGCAGCAGAAAATCATCAAAATTAGATAAATGTCTTCAAAACTTAGTTCCAAACTTGAATAATAAAGGAAAATATATTCATACACCTTAGAAATTTAAAACAGTTTGAATTTAGGATTGAAACTAACGAAAATACATAGAGTATTAGAATTTGATCAGCGCAATTGGATGAAATCATACATTGATCTTAACACGAGAAAGAGAAAGGAAGCGAAGAATGAATTTGAGAAAGATTTCTATAAATTAATGAACAACTCCGTGTTTGGTAAAACGATGGAAAACATAAGAAATAGAGTTAATGTACGACTAGTTAAAAATGAAGAGCAAGCTCAAAAATTAGTAAATAAACCAAATTTTGAATCGTTTAAAAATATTTACGAAAATTTAATAGCTTGTCATATGAAAAAAAACTAAACTGAGATTTGATAAACCTATTTATGTAGGAATGTCTATTTTAGAGTTAAGTAAAACTTTAATGTATGACTTTCATTATAATCATATTTAAAAAATAAATATAATGAAATAAAAGCAAAATTAATTATTTACAGATACAGATTCATTATGCTATTATGTAGAAACGAATGATATATATAAAGATATGAAAAGTAATATAAAACTGTTCGATACATCTGATTATCCAAAAGAGCATAAATTATATTCAGAAAAAAATAAAAGGTATTGGGTAAAATGAAAGATGAAACAGCTGGAAAACTGATAACAGAATTTGTAGGACTAAGAACAAAATTATATGCTTATAAAACATTAGAAAATAAAGAAATTAAAAAAGCTAAGGGAGTAAAGAAAAGCGTTATCAATCAAACGATTAACATTGATGACTATAAAAAAGTATTATTTATGGAAGAAACTCTATATAGGAAACTAAATTTAATACGAAGTAAAAAACATGATTTGTATACTACACAAGTAAATAAAATAGCATTATCGAGAAATGATGATAAACGATATATATTAGAAAATAATATAAACACATTAGCTTTAGGACATTATAGAATAAGTTAGTTGGCGCCAACAATAGATTACTTTTTAGTTGGTAGTTAGGTTTAAGAAAAAAAATAAAAAAACGATGAAATTTTAAAACGTAAGTATAAATATAAAACAATGAAATATCTTGTAACTCTAAATTTGAAAATGAACTTTTAAAAATATTTATAGATTTAAATGATGATAAAAATATAATTTAAAATTTAAAAAAAATTAATTTAAAATTTAAATTAAAATTTTTTTTTTTAAATATATTATAATATCTTTTGAAAAGTTTAAAAAAATATAAATTTATATTTTTATAAAAATTAATAATAATATAAATTTTTTTTTTAAATATTATAATATCTTTTGAAAAATTGGTATGCGGCAACGTTTACCATATTATAATAATATCTTTTGAAAAATTGGTATGCGGCAACGTTTACCATATTATAATAAACGGCAACGCTTACCATATATCTATTTCTTAAATTTTTTAAAAATAGATATAAATTTATGTTTTTATAAAATTCAAATATATTTTCTTATTAATTAAATTTAAATTAACTAAATATTTATATAAACAGTTTATATTGTATTTATCAACGTTTATAAGTTCGAAATTATTATACGTTTCTTTATATATTCTTTTTCTAGTAGAAGATCCTTTAAATAATTAAAACACGAAATGGCGTTAGGTTCGTAGTTTTTAAAAAATAATCCATAATCATTTTTATAACGTTTTATATCTTTATCTACGGTTTCTTCTTGTTTACGTAAACATTTGAAATTAAGCGCGTTTTCTAAGCTTTGTAAGATAACGAGTTGGTGAAATTTTTTAGAGTTAATTGAATTGATTACTTTATGGTTTAATTTTATTTCTATAGATTCTAATTTTAATTTTAAATCTTTATTGTCATTTTTTAAATCTTTTAAATTTTCTTTTAAATCTTGATTATCATTTTTTAAATCTTTGTTGTCATTTTTTAAATCTTTTAAATTTTCTTTTAAATCTTCTATATTATTTTTTAAATAATTTTTTAAATCTTCTAATTTATTTAGTTTGTTCTCGTAATAGTTTTTAATTTAAAAAAAAGGCCGGTTTAACGTATACTAGGTAAAACGTCTCGTGTTACCCAAGATTTAAATATTTTAGCTTGTGGGAGTTTCGATGAAAAATTTAACTGTATAAACCTGATTCGTTGATATAAATAGTGAAGGGACGTAATTGTTTTTCGTTCCCGCCCTGTTTCAGGGCGGGAGTGAAGGGATGTAATTGTTTTTCGTTCCCGCCGTGATTCACGGCGGGAGTGAAGGAACGTAATTGTTTTTCGTAACCGCCGTGAATCACGGCGGAAATCCTGCGTTGCCTTTAGGCAACGCAGGAATTTCTTTTTTTTATATTATATTATAAAAAAAATTAAAAAAAATAAACTATAGTATAATTTAAAAAAAAATTCATTCGTGAAAATATAATCCTGCGTTGCCTTAGGCAACTCAGGCGGAATTTCTTTTTTCTATATTATATTATAAAAAAAAATTTAAAAAAACAAACTATAGTATAATTTAAAAAAAAAAAACTTCATGAGATGAGATGAGATGATTCCGGCGGAGCCTAAAGGCTCCGCCGGATTTCTTTTCTATATTATATTGTAATTTGTTTTAAAAAAAAAATACAAACTATAGTATAATTTAAAAAAAAATAACTTCATGAGATGAGATGAGATGATTCCGGCGGAGCCTAAAGGCTCCGCCGGATTTCTTTTCTATATTATATTAAAAATTTTTTTTTTAAAAAAAATACAAACTATAGTATAATTTAAAAAAAAATAACTTCATGAGATGAGATGAGATGATTCCGGCGGAGCCTAAAGGCTCCGCCGGATTTCTTTTCTATATTATATTGTAATTTGTTTTAAAAAAAAAATACAAACTATAGTATAATTTAAAAAAAAATAACTTCATGAGATGAGATGAGATGATTCCGGCGGAGCCTAAAGGCTCCACTGGATTTCTTTTCTATATTATATTGTAATTTGTTTTTTTTTAAAAAAAAAAATACAAACTATAGTATAATTTAAAAAAAACTTCATGAGATGAGATGAGATGATTCCCGCGGGCCCTAAAGGACCCGCCGGAATTTCTTTTTATATTATAATTTGTTTTTTAAAAAAATATAAACTATAGTTTAATTTAAAAAATAACTTCTTTCGTGAAATGAATCCGGCCATGCCTAAAGGCATCGCCGGAATTTCTTTTTATATTATATTAAATTATATTAAAAAAATTTAAAAAATATAAAAATATAGTATAATTAAAAAAAAATTTCTTTCGTGAAATGAATCCTGCATATCCTAAAGGATATGCAGGAATTTCTTTTTTTTATATTATATTATAATTTGTTTTTAAAAAAAAAATATATATGTAGATTAATTTAGAGGGCAGCCTATAATATAATATAATTGAGAGAATTATATTATAATCCTAAAACTGGATACTCTGGAATCAACGACTTAGTACGAAAAAGTGGATTATCTTCTAAGATAGTTAAGGACTGGCTAGATCATCAAAACGTTTACACATTGCATAAACCTATAAGACATAAATGTTCAACGAGAAGAGTGATGGTCTCCAGTGTTGATGATCAATGGCAAGCTGATTTAGTAGACATGCAAAAATATAAATCTCAGAATAAAAATATAAATTACGTATTAACAGTTATAGATATATTCAGTAAAATACGCTTGGGCTACTCTATTTAAAAAGGAAAACCAGGAAAGATATCGCAGAGCGTTTCAAAATATATAAGGAACGAATTCTAGAAAAAATACATACATATAAAGGACTCTAATTTCACAAATAAACCAACTCCCAAGAACTATTTAGGAAAAACCATAGAATACATTGGTTCGCTACAGAGAATGAAACGAAAGCTCAAGTTGTAGAAAGATTTAACAGAACTTTAAAATCTAAAATGTTGAAATATTTTACA
>JABUQX010137025.1:0-10000 GCA_015478945.1 Trachelipus rathkii | reverse complement strand
TAATTATAAAGAAACTTCTGGTACTCCTCTACGAGGAGACAACACTCCTTTCCACAGAAGGACCTTTCCAAGGCTTCACGTTGTTGGAAACTCAGGAGCACCTCTTCGAGGAGGCTCTAATATTACACCCAGGGGGGATCTTTTTCTAAGATCTTCTTCTGCTGAAGTTTCTAGTGCATCTTTACAAGATACACGTGCCGAAGGCTTAGACAGTGGTTTAAGCAATTTTAAAAGTACAGGGAATCTTCCTCTACGAGGAAGGTCGCCTGGAGCCGAAGGCTTAGGTTCACAACCTCCCCGAGGGAGCTTAAGCAATTCTCGTTCGTTACTTAACGGTTACCGCGTAATATTTCGGGTGCGACGTCTACGAGAATCTTCCGCGAAAATTATTATAGTCCTCTCTCCGATGAGATGGATTATATAAGTCCAAATAAAATTGGTTTAACTTCAGAAGAAGTTATTTTAGAACAAAGAAAGTTATTAGACAACTGTAAGAAACAACAGTACTCAACTGGGAAAAGGGTTCATCAAGATTCTAATCGTGTTTCAAATAAATTTTCTGGTTATACTGCCCCATCTGGAGCTCACTCCAGTATAAAAAGGGCTAAGCTTCAGAAAACTGCAACTGCTACAGATTTTGATCTTCATCCTTATTCAGTTCCCAGAGCTTCTGCAGTACCTCAAATGCCTTCCAATGGTTCCCATAGGGCAATATTGGCCAATTTAAAAGAAGATGCCAAAGGTACAAGTTCCCATCAGTTGTATAATTATGAAAATAATCATTATGATCGATCTTATAATACCTATCCTTCTTTGACTTCAAATAATAGAGAGAAGAAAGTCCGTTTTTCCAAACATGTCATAAGTGAAGATTTTGATCAGTCTAAATTTCCTCACGAAAGCTCTAATTATGGACATTACATGTCTAATGTACCGCTTCTAGATACAAATAGAGTTAATTATCGGGACAATTTAAATAATTTGAATGTCCAGAATAGACATTATTCTCATAATTTTCAAAATAATTTAAATTTAGGACATTACATGCCCTCAGTACCGTTCCTGGGTACTAATACAGCCAATTGTGAGAGAAAAAATCTTTAGTGTAGATTCTAACTCCGATCCTTTTTATCATCCTGATTCGTTTTATGGACGTTCCACGGCCATAGGATCATTACAGGACTCAAATAGAGGCAAATTGAGACAAAATGGCAAAAGTACAGATTGTGATCAGTTGCCAAAATCTTTTTTAAATTCATCTTTTGAGCTACCAATGCCTCAACATACTCTTCAGAGTGAATCAATACGTTCAAATCCTCTTTTTAAAGCAAATTTACAATGTAGAATTCCTGGAATGTATTCAAATGACATTTCAGAAGTACCAAATGTTGAGATAGATGATGATTTATCTTATAAAGTGTACTCTTCTTCAGCTGTTCGGATTTTATCGTACTCAAGGTACATTCTTCCGGTCAAAGTTGAGTCTGATATCCATGCTTCTCCTCCGGAGAACATAGCTCTCATCACAGAAAGTAAAAAGTGATTTCTTAAATTCAGGTACACTCTTCTTTGGTAATACGTTGTCTACGTGCACTGACGGTAAAATATTATTGGAATTAGTAAATTTAAGTGCTGATACTATTAATTTTGATAATCACACTTATCTTACAACAGCTTCTCCATTACTTTACAAGCAAAATGAAGCCTCTGCAGATAATGATTTTATAAATGCAGTTACTACTTCCAAAAATCTTTCTGACTCTCAGATTAGAGAAGTTTACCGTGAAATATTGCTTTCAGAGTCTAGTAAAGATTCTAATAAATATGTATTGAACAATACATCTCAATTAGAAGAGATGTTGACCTTTTTAGTGAAGAATAGAGATTCAATTGCTCTGGCCGATGATCCAGTTGGACTTTGTAAATTGAATAAATTTGCATTAAGCTTATAGAAGGTAGTCCTCCATATGTCTACACCAGGCCCTATAGATTGCCGCACAAATACATGGAGATCATTGATGAATGGGTTGAAGATAGTTTAGAGAAAGGATATATTAAACCCAGTGTTTCTGCTAGTTCGTCCCCACTTCTTCTTATACCGAAAAAGACAGGCGGAAAAATGAGAGTAGTGGTTGACTATAGAAAACTTAATTCTTTCACCATTCCAGATCGCTTTCCTCTGCTGAGCATTGCAGAAAGCTTGTCGCTCATAGGCAGCGCGCGCATCTTCAGTTGTTTGGACCTTCTTAGTGGGTTTTCACATCCTAGCGTCTCTGAAGATTCTAGACACCTAACTGCCTTCTCTACTACTAGAGGGCACTACGAGTATTTACGGATGCCACAGGGAACCTGTAATTCTCCCTCTGTCTTCTCAAGAACAATGTAAATGGCTTTATCAGGTTTGCTAGGTGTTGTTTGTCTTTTGTTCATAGATGACATACTAATTTTCAGTAAGAATATCCCTACTCATTATTCACACCTCTCCAAGGTCTTTAACGCCTTGAAAATAGCCAACCTTAAAGTAAAGCATAAGAAATGTTCCTTCTTTAAGAGCAGTGTCACCTTCTTAGGCTTTCAAATTAGTGAAAAAGGTTTATCTCCGGATCCAGTCAAACTGGAAGCTTTAAAAGGTTTCAAAATTCATCAGAATGTCCATGAAGTACGGGCTTTGCTGGGCTTCCATAATTATTTTCGCAATTTATTTCCGAGGTTCTCAATAATTACACAGCCCCTAACTCTCTTATTAAAGAAAAATGTTTCATTTTCTTGGCAGTTAGAGCAACAGACCGCATATGACACTCTGAAGAAACTTTTACTTATAGATCCTGCCCTTTCCTTTCCCGAATATATTAACCTTTTATATTAAGTACTGAAGCGTCTTCTTACGGTGTCGGTGCTGTTCTATCCCAATTAGATGACAATGGTAAAGAAAAACCTATTGCTTTTTCTTCAAAAATGATGAATAAGGCAGAGTTAAACTATAGTGTTACGGAGCAAGAAGCCTTAGCTATAGTACATGGTCTTATTAAATTCAGAACTATCATCTTTGGTTATCCCTTAAAAATTTATACTGACCATGCTGCCTTAGTTCATCTATTTCGTCATAAACAATTGTCTGGCAGATTAGAAAGATAGAATTTAAAAATTCAGTCTTTTAAGCCAGAAATTATTTATAAAGAAATGTCGTTCCCGATTATTTAAGTAGAAACCCTGTTCCAAATACTGGTCATCTACCTTCTTCTGGTGAAGAAGAGGAAATCCTTCCCCCTTCTCCTTCGAATATTACATATTCTCGTGAGACCTCTTCTCCTTCTCGTATAGGTTTACTTCGTCAAAATCCTATTCCTTTAGCTTTCGCTGATACGAGAATATATCATTTTACAAAAGATGTTCTTTTCCATGAACAGAGAAGAAATCGTAGACTATCAGAAATAATAAATGAGATTGAAAATTCTCCAGTTCCTGATAGTTGTCTTCCCCATATCATTATAAATGGTATTCTTTATTTCATTACGAAAGAAAATAAGTATTTGATAGAAATTCCAGATTCATTAATATATACTATAATATTTTTGAATCATAATACATTATCTGCTGGTCATCCAGGTGCTGAGCGCACTGAACATCGAATCAGAGAATTATATACTTTTCCTAGGCTTTCAGCTTATATTTCGTTTTTCTGTAAACAGTGTATTTCTTGTATTGAAGTTAAAGGTTCGAAACCTCATCCAGTAGCTATCAATTCTTATCCTCTTCCTTTCTTACCTTTTTCTAGGGTTCATTTGGACACTATAGGTCCTCTTCCTAAATGTAAATTTTCCGGTGCTAGGTATATTTTAGTTTTTAAAGACGCTTTAACTCGCTATTGCGAACTTTGCCCTGTCTCAACTCGTGATGGCAAGGTTGTAGCTGAAGCTCTTTTGAATAAAGTCATTGTAAATCATTCTGTTCCAGAAATTTTGGTCAGTGACAACGCAGGTGAATTTACTTCCCAGTTCTTTAATGAAGTTTGTAAAACTTGGAACATAAAGAACCGCTCTATTTCCGTTTGACATCCCTCCTCAAATAGCCTCGTGGAGCGAGAAAACCGTCGTGTAGAAGATTATCTCCGTCAATATGTTTCTTCTAAACAAGACGACTGGAGTAGGTATATTTCTTTTGCTCAAATTGCTTTGAATACTACTTACAACTCTTCTATTGGAAATACACCTCACTTTTTGTTACATTTCTATGTTCGTAGATTACCTTATGAACTTCCTAATTATGTTTCTCCGTTTGTCATCGTCCATATGGGTTATTGGTTATTGGTTATACATACATATATGTTGTTGTTGCTATTGGCGCTATTGCTGCTGCTGGCTAAGGTTGGTTGTTGCTATTGTTATACAGGCGCCATATTATTAGCATATGGCTACATACAGCTGGCTGGGCTGGATACATTATTAAGGCTATTATTATTACTGCTGGCTACATTGGTTGCTACATTGGTTATTGTTGCGCTATTGGTTGGCGCTGGCTGGCTATTGGCTGCCATACAGCATAGCATATACATGTTATATGTTGTTGCTACTAATGGCTATTGGCTGGTTGCTACATATTATACAAGGCATATTATTATACATATATATTTATATATATATATATATATATACAGATGTTATTAAAAGAAGAAAGAAGATATATATATATATATATATATATATATATACATATATATTATTACTATATACATAAGTTATTTATGTATATCTCATTATGCTGGCTATTGAAGGGTTACTGGCTGGCTGCTATTGCTATTAGCTGTTGTTACAGCTACAGCATGCATATAAGCTGGCTGGCTGGTTGCTACTACATATTATACATATACATATACATATTGTATATATATATATATAAACATATATATACATATACATATTATGTTATATATTGTCGTATATATAAGATAGCATATTGTTGTTGCATATTGAAGAGCTTTTATAGTTATTATGCTATATATGCTATATTATTATTGGCTATATTATTGTTGGTTATTGCTGCTATTAAGTTATATTACTATTATGCTGGTTATGTTGGTTATTGGCTATATGCATATATACATGTATATGATATATATATTAGATATTACTTCATTATATGTTACAGCTGGCTAGCAGCTAAGCATAGCAGCAAGTTGGTGCTACATACATACTATGCTGGCTAAGCTGCTGCTGGCTACATATTGTTGAGTTGTGCTGTTGGTTGTTATTACATATTATACTACATATATTATTATTGGTTATATTACTACTGTTGTTGTTAATATTACTTCATATGATATTGTTATACATATTACAGATATATTATTATTATTATTGGCTGGTTATTACATATAATATATATATATTATTATTGGCTATTGCTGTTGTTGGTTGTTGGCTGGCTGGTTATTATTGGTTGGCTATTATTGGTTATAGCATATTATTGGCTACTACATATACAAGGCTGATATATTATTATTGGTTGCTGTTATTATATATATATATACATATATATATACATTATATATATATATATACATATTATTATTATTATATATGCTAAGTTGTTATATATATTTATACATATATACATATATTATTATTATTACATATACGTATATTATTAATAATATACATTGGTTGGTTGGTTGTTAGCACATATACAGCAAGCTAGTTATACATGTTGCTGCTGGTTATTATTGGCTGGCTGGCTGGTTATTATTGCTGGTTGCTAAGGGCGCATTTCATATTGGTTACTGTTATTATGCCATATGTACATATTGGCTGGTTGTTATTGGCTACAGCATGTTACGCTGGCTATATTATTGGTTACATACATATATTATGAGCTGTTACAGGCGTTACAGCAGCTGTTGCTGGCGCTATTGTTGCTATGGTTACGCTATTACTGTTGCCACATATTGCTGTTGTTATTGCTGGCATATAATATTGTTATATATATATACATACTATATTATTGCTATTGGCTATTATTGTTGTTGTTATGTTATTATTATGTTGATAAGAAAGCAGCTATACATACATAAGCATACTATACATATTACATACATATATTAAGTTAGTTAATATGATACATATATATAAACATATTAAGGTATTATATATATATTATGTTGGTGCTATTGTTATTGCCATTGCTGGCTATGTTGTTGGCTGTTATGCCACATACAGTGAAGAATATTGTATATATATATTATATTGTTGTTGGCTGCTATTATTATTATTATTTATTGGTTATTATTTATATATACATATTATTAGTTATATATATATATATATATATATATATATATATAAATATACAAATAAACATTTATATATATATATGTATATATAGTTATGATATATATGTTATATATATATATTATATAGAGCATATTAAAGAAGAAAGATATATTGTTACATACATATATTACATATTATATATATATATTATTATTATAGCATATATTATTATATATATATATTATTATTATTATTAAATATAATATATATATATATATTATTATATATTATTATTACATATTATTATATATATATATATTATTATATATATTGTTATTATTATTAATATTATTATTATTATTATTATTGTTGTTATTATATATATACATATATATTACATAAACATATATATATATATAGTTAGTTAATATAAATATATATATATATATATTAGTTATTGTTATTATTATTATATGCATATTATTATTATTATATATATATTATATATATATTATTATTATTATATATTAATATTATTATTATTACATATTATTATTTATTTCATATTATTATATATATATATACATATGGTTATTGTATATGTTATTATTATTAGTTACATATTATTATTGTTGTTGGATATAAAAAGAGAGTTATTGCTATTACATATTATATATATATATACATATTTTTATATATATGTATTTGTTATTATATTACATATATATACATATATTATGTCCCCTGGCATTATTATTATTATTATGTTGTTATTGGCTACTACATATTACACATACTACTGACATTTGTAAATATGTATTGTTTTCTACCATATACATATAAAAATATATATAAGTTATTATTATTATTATACATACATATTATATATATTATTATTATTATTACATATATTATTATTATTATTTTACATCTTTATTCCATACATATATATATATTATATATATTATTGTTGTTATATTACATATATACATATATATATGAGTTGTTAGCTGGCTATTATATATATATTATTATATATATATATTATATATATTATTATATATATATATATTATTACATAAATATATATGAGGAATCCTTAAGCCATATTATCTACTTATATATATATATATATATATATATATATATATATATATATATTATTATTATTATTATTGTTGTTATATTATATTATTATTAGCATATTAAGCTAAGTTGTTGTTAAGGCTATTTACATATTATAAGGTTATATATATGTATATATTAAGAATTTACTATATACATATATATATATATATATTATTATAAAGAAGAGCAAAGATATATATATATATATATATATATATATTGTTGGTTATTATATATATATATATATATGTTGCTATATGGTTATTATTGCTATATATATAACTCAATATAATACCCCAAGTTTCCTAGCATCCGATAATTCATATTCTTAAAGTGTTTCAATTATTTAAATTTAATTGTTTTATCAGTTTTAATGTCTTTAAATAATTAAAGAGTGTTTTAAAATGTGTTTGTTGTAATATAATTCTTAAAGCAACTGATACATTGATTAGGATATATATATATACTTATTACATATATGGTTATTATGAGTTGTTATATAAGTACATAGTTAGTTGGTTGGCTGCTGCTGTTGCTGGCTAAGCAAAGGAAGAGCATAGTTGAGTTATAGCATATTATTGTTATATATTATTGGTTGGCTATTACTGTTACAGCGAGCAGCAGTTATTATTGGGCTGGCTGGCTGGCTACATATGTTATGCATATACATATTGGTTATATATTTTCATGTTACTGTTAGTTGATACATACATGGCATACATATACTAGCTGGCTGGGTTACAGCATACAGCTATTATACAGCGTGCTATGCTACAACATATACAGCATTAGCATATATTATATATAGAATATATATATATATATATAGAAATATATATATATATATATATATATATATATATTATATATATATATATATATATATATATATATATATATATATATATATATATATATATGAATCTTTGAGTATTTCCTTTCTTTCATTATATAATTTTAAACCCTTCTTTTAAAACCTAATCTTTGGCTTTGAATACGTTAAACTAAGCTTCTTTTTTATTTTTAACTGTTTGCATGGCCTATTCAATCTTTTACTCACTGTTAACATTCTTATCTCATAATTTATCTCAGCCATATACTATACCTATTTTTCACTAAGTACCAACCGGCAACACAAACAACACTACTATCAACGGCCTCCTTCATTTTGTTTCAGATTTTTTAAAGTTCAACTTCACATTCAAATGATTTAATTGCAATCGCTTTTACTTTTTTTTCCTTATGACCTAATAAGTCTAATTTCCCGCTTTTAAATAAATCCACTTCCTTTTTATCACCTTCCTCTTATCAGCTTCCTTTCATTCCCATTTTCTCCCGACACCTTAAAGTCAACCTCTTATAACATCCTTATTATGAAATTAAAGCGTTAAAAACTAGGGTTGGGCCTGATACTGAATTAGCCGGATAGTCGGATACCAGATATCCAGCTGGAAGTTTAAACCGGATACCGGATATCCGGTCGGATATCCGGCAGTCTGTTATATATATATACCGGTATATGAGAAAGGTATAGCATTCTGAAAAAGTCCAAAATCAATACTGTATATTAATATGTAAATATAGGTCTATATATTACTATTATATTACGTATATTATATTAAATGTTATTATATTATATTATTATTATTATTTTACATTATATATTATAATTAATATTATATATACATATCTATATATTGATTTTGGGTTTAGAATTTTTTCAGAAAATATGTGGAGTCCTGTGCTATATATACCTTTATCCCTTTTTATATTATATATATATTAAATATTATATATATATATATATATATATATATATATATATTATTATTATATATATATTGCCATACATGCTGCCATTGGTTATTAGCAGGTTATTGGTTATATATATATACTATTATATATATATTATTATTGCTATAAGGTGCTGCTATGCTAAGTTAAGTTATTGTTAGCGAAGATATATATATATATATATATACCCTAAACCCTGTATACATATACATGTTGGTTATAACATATATGAAGAAGATATATATATTATATATGTTGATAGTTATACATATATATATACATATATATTATATTATTATATTATTATAAAGTATATACATATATATATTATTATTATTGGTTATTACATATTTATATATATATATTATATTTCATATATTGGTTATTATTAAGTTATTATATATATATATTATATTAATATTATTATATATATATATATTAATATATATATATATATTATTATTATTATTAAGTTGGTTGAAAGAGCATATATATAATTATATATACATATTACATATTATTATTACTTCATATTATTATTATACATATATATTATATAATTATTATATATTACTATTATTACATATATATTGTTGGTTTATTATATACTATGTTATATATAGTTATTGCTGGGTTGGTTGTTATGTTGTTACATATATAAGCGTATATGGTTGCTGCTACTACAGCAGTTAGCATATATTGTTACTATGTTGTTTGTTATATGTTATATTATATTTATATATATATATATACTTATAAGAAAAGCCCTTGGTATTTATTAAGCAGTATATATGTTATATATATATATATAT